>JABASD010001422.1:0-40681 GCA_019776165.1 Pogonognathellus flavescens
TCGCAGTGTGAAGGAGTGCAATCTGTTAAATTGTAAAAAGGCATAGTTGTGAGTGCTTAAATTGAAGTTACCAGTTAGACTTTCACATAGTCCAGTAGTATAGCCTTATTAAAATTAAACAGTATAGGGACTACATAGTAGGGGCTGCAGTATATAAAAAATGTTTGAGTTAAGCTAATAGGCTTTCGACACACGTTGTATAAAAAATTTAATATTCTAACAAATCTCAAATAAAAAGTTTCGACAAAATCGTAAACAATAACAATAATCCTGTCCGATAGAGATAGCAACATTTATTACAACATAGAATTCTATGTAGGTATTTGTAGTTCTCAGTCATGTGTGTTTTTCTCACGTGAAACGAGAAACTTAAGTAGCAATTCAACTTAAATATCTTTGACAGTAATAAAATAGTAATAATTACCTTGAAATTGTCTAAGCGAACAGATTCCGGTCTGGTTCTTTAATACACAAAATGAGTGTTACGTTTCCCAGACTGTTCATCCATTAAGATTTACTTTGCATGTGAAACAATACATCGGAGAAAAAGTTATAGGCATACAGTATTACTGTGAAACGTAATTATTTGGCATATAAGGCGGAAGGACACTATCTACCCGTGTCTGCAGTCTGTCTACCCAAGAATTATTATGACAAAATATTAATCGTTGAATTTATACATCTAGAATTTTGTATGGTCAAGAAAACTTCGCCACGAAGGAGCATCATCAACAGGATATGATTACTACTACTACTACATATTTACATCATCTTTTCTATAGTTCATGATTTTGCACTACTGCAGACTGCGTGCAGACATCCACAAATACAGATAAATACCTACCTTACAGGAAATATCGATGTGTGGATTTATTTATTTAATATTTCCCTTAAAGGGCAGTGGCAGTACTGCAGACTAATAATATACATTGTATATAGCTTCCGACAGTAAATAAAAAGCTAGCAGACAAGCTTAATTGAATGTAAAGTAGCAATTGTATAATTATAGCAATTTAATTACATAATAGATGTAACATGTGCTGTATTTCATAAGAAACTATGCGCTTCAAAATATTTATTAGTTTTAATTCGACTCTCCAACGCACGTATTTCACTAGAACATGTGCTGTGGCTAGACGTGTCTAGGTTGTGGTCAGCCGTGACAATTTTTTCATAATAATGTGTTGTGATGTATATTTATTAAACAATGCACTGTAAGTATTTAGCATATGAGAATGAGAAGTATTCCCTTTCATTGTTTAGGAAAGGGCGTATCCAATGTTTGGTGTATTCATTCACACCAACAACGATGTACTCATTTATATAGCAATCAAAAATTCTGTAGCCTAAGACATTGTATTATTTAGCATTTAGCTACAAAATGCACTTGCTCGGACGATCGAGTATGAGAAAGTTCAATGCATTCTAGTAGTCTTGTTTTAATTTTTATCGTGTAACATGCATGGAGAATTGACCAGATTTTCATATAACAATCAGCTCTTGCTAATGTTGACACGCTTTGTCCAATGTTAACAACTAAACCTATAATAATAATAATAATGTGTTCTCGTTTGACACATGTGGCACATGTGGACATGACCATTTTGCAGTCTAAAAATAGGTGAAATAACTGTTCCAAGCTGGAGTGTTATTTCCAGACTATAATCCAGTCTAATTTAAAAACTTGAACAATACAATTGTCTTAATAAGTCTCCAGTTACGTAAGCATATTGGATATCATTATACACATGTTAACATAACACAATTAACTTTTGCCTACTCTACTGTATGATTTATTTTGTTTATTTCCTTCATGAGTAGGCATGACCAAACATTAAATAAAAACTTACCCATTACATTTTAAAGCTGGGTATTAAACTCTTATTCCTATTGTATGGGTTTTTTGTGTTATTATTCGTTAATATAAAAACTGATAGAGATGTATAAAATCTGGATCCAGTTTAGCAGAATTATTATGCTTTGCTTTATAAATTTTTGCCTGCAAATGCATGAAGCATACCTAGAGGTACCCACTACGTAATACAAGATTGTTTAAATTAAATTAATGATTATGGAAGGATGCGTCATCAGCGTGCTAATCGAAGCTATTTTGTATAAATGGGAACTTAGGACTAAAGAATTCAATTCACATAATTTACGTAGAGTGGCTATAGCTTCCCATCATCATCAGCTTTACTGACGCACGAACATGTAACTCATCAAAAATATTCTCCTTCAAATTTTCTTCCAGTCTCCTAACATCTGAATAGATATGCAATCAAGTTTCATGTCGAATATTCTGCAACGACACCCTTAGGTCTCCACATGCCTTAAAAATTAGTTTAACGAAAAATATTCATACATTTAAGGGACTGCTTAGACAATAATCAGTATACTGTAATCAGATATGTATTCAGCTACAGAGCTGATTAATAAATAGTAAAAACTAGTTGATAAAAATGTATTCAAGATGCCTGAAGGTCAAAGTGCTGGATCGTTGTACTCTGTTTCCAATATTAGACCTTGGACATTTTTCTTCGCTTATAACTTGTTAGAAGAATTGATATAAAGTTTATTCTACAAAAAGTAAAATAAAATAGACTCATTTTCCATTAATTGGTTTTAAATGATTGTGAAAAGCATTTGGAAATGTATTTATTTTCGGCTAGGGGATTAATGAATCCTAATCAAACTAAGTAACATTGCGGCATTAATAATAATGATTTAAAATACACTGTACAACACATGTATGTACTGGAATGTATGTACGGTGAAAAAATGAAAAAAATTGTTTCCCCAATATCATGTCGGCATAATGTGCCTTGCATTGTAATGAACCCGGCTGTCGAAAAAAATCGTACTGCCAAAGGGAAAGCTACTAATACTACAGATTTGCCTATGTTTCTTGTCTTGAAGTTACGTAATGAACCAGAACAGGTCTTGATTTCATTAGTAACCTATATCTACATACACTATAGTCCAACGTGATTTTTTCCACCATTATCGTAGCCACCCTGGTAAAAAAGTGAATTTTTCGGACTTTCAGTGTTTCAGCTAATTTTACTGTCTGGCTCTAGTTGTAATTCACTTGCTTTATAATAAACTAAAATATCATTATTTGCTTGCAAAAATAAGCTACATTTATATATGATGGTTTTGCTTAACATGAAAAACTAAATGACCTTTACGGATGTATATCCTATATATAGAAAAACCTTGAATATCGTGGTTCAGGGGTAATATAAGGAAAGTTCACTTTATTATTTTTCTTATATAAGTAGCAATAAATTTTGCATGTTGCATTTGCATTGATTGCTGCAGATAACACGTTATAATTCTCTTACGTAGATAGATACCTCAGCAGGATCTTATTAGCATATTTCTGGACGCATTTGTTTCAATGTTGAATGTGGAACAACTTTTTGCATACAATATTTGAAAAAATCAAATGATTCATCAGGTAGAATCAGGTTTGATTTAACTAACCACTTCTAAATAAACGAAGAAAGTTATTCAAAGCAGACGTGAAGAGGAAAAATGTTAACCATTAATAAGTACACTTATCTTTTGTAAAAGCCAATCGAATGGTATATACAGGGCATATGTACTATTTCTTACAGCTATGTACTTAAGCATTAAATGTTACACCTTTGTTGCTCCTTTTGTTCACTACAAACGTAAACGATGTACATGGACTTTAATGCACTGTAGTTGTAATTTAGTGTGGGAAATTTATGATCGCTCTACTGTTATTATTATAATGTACCTACATTAATGTACATGTGTCTTGTGTTCACCTGCTGTGGCATTAAATGAAGAAATGAGAAGAATGAGTAAATTGTGGATGAAAGAAGGCTTGTGTATTTAATGCATGTAAAATAGGGGGAATGTAATGCATGAAAAACACCATTGCCTTAAATGTTCCTTCAGTCTTTTCTTGTCAGTTAATAATTCATTGTTGCTTTGCAAGCCAGTTGTGTTAGTTGTGTGATATTACAGTAGTCTACATACAGTACTATATACTAAGGATAAGGATATATTATTTATATGAAAGTGCAGTGTTGATTAAACATCAATATGGAAATAAGTCCCAGTGAAAAAGACCTTTTGGCACAAGTAAGCAAAGCTATTAAATTCAAATGATTAAACCTGACATAAGATGTGAGAAATTGGGTTTAAAATTTTCTTCTGGTGTGATTCTAGTTAAGAGATAGAGTTCAAGATTTGGAATTAACAGAGGAGGAATTATGTGACAACGAACTTGTTCGCTGGCTTAGAGGTTACTATTTATTTCATTTTACATGCAAATACAAATATATTTTAAATTTCTTATATTTTATGTGAAAATCCTGATTTCTACTTCAGCTCGAGAGCACATTTTAGAAAATGTAGAGAAAATGTTACGAGAAAGTACAGCTTGGCGCAGGAAGATTGATTCGAAAAATCTTCTTCTATGGGAGCCTGATGAATATTTCCCAAACATGTTCCCACACAGCATTTGCGGATTTGACTTAGAAGGATCTCCAGGTATTTTTGAAGCTTTCAAAATGAAAGACAAAACAAATTGTCATTTACAAAATGATCATGATTTGCTCTTGTTGATTTGCCTAGTTGTCATTTTCCCCCTTGGTAAGATGGACTTCAGGACAGCGGTTGATGATGGTTATTTGGATGAGGGCAAGCGTTACTTGTACAGAGTATTGGAAAAAATCTTAGCCTACTTGCGCAAAGTGTCAGCAGAGAAAGGCTGCACTATGCAATTAATCGTCGTCGCCGACGTAAATGGACTGCAGTTGAGACAACTTACATCAATCAAATGTATTTTCAGATTCTTTAAATTTTCAGCTAACCACGCTAATTAAATGATAGGTAATTTAATATTTCCTGTCTTGTGGTTTTTTGCAGTGCTAAATGAAATAGCAGCTGCTCTGCGTGTGTATGAAGCAAATTATCCTGAAACCCTTAAAGCTGCTGTGGTAGTAAATGGTATTTTTGATTTCATGATTAGTTACTATACTCCAACATTTTTGTAACTAATTTAGTTCCATGTTAATTAATACTTTGTGATATTTTGTAGTTCCTTCAATATTTGAAGTGATATACCGAATGGTTACAAGAATATTGAATCCAAAAACTGTTGCAAAGATAAAAATATTCGATAGCCAGAAGTCAAAGTACAGTGAGGAATTATTACGAATCATTTCTCCTTCGGAATTCCCAGCCAAGTACGGAGGAACGGGAAAATTATCCACGAATGTGAGGCTAAACGTACTAATGTAGCTGTATAAACCAACATAATAATTATTTCTACTTACCCAATACCTATAATTTGATAGCTTTTGGATCCTAAACATTCCTTGCGATTGGAAGACACTAACGGCAATTTACCTGAGTTAGAATATGATTTAGAAGATATGACGGAGATGAAAATTGGAGCAGGGAAAAAATCTGAAGTGTCAATTTATATAGAAGAAGAAGGAACTATTCTCAGGTAAATCTCAGCGTGCAATGGGGTAAAATGATTTCGTAGATAGAAATAATTTAATTACTGCACATGAACCTGGTCAAGAGGAAGTGAACCCTACGTGAAGCAATATGGTTGCATAAAATGCAATACGACTGATTATTCCAAATCCTTACTTTTGTTTTATGCATGCAAAAGGAAATTCCTGTACAAAAATCGACCTTTATGTGAGCACCAAAAGTTATAAAATATTTAATGTAATATTTTCGCAATATAAAACACAAGGTCAGGTCAATGTGAACATACGTAATGATAATCTATCGATCACACGAGTAAAATTTCAACAGATCATCCTCATGCAACAGACTTGGAAACAGAATTACATACAGATATTTCACATGCATACCAATACCTAATACCATTTATTTATATGCTCTTCAGTTGGGCAATTCAGTTGGAATATTTTGACATCGGATTTTCAATACTGTATGGACAAAAAGAAACGGTTGAAGATTATATAAAGATATCTTCCGACCAAGATAATTACGTAGGATCTCTCGTTTGCAATAAAGCTGGAAGATGTAAGTAATCTCATTGTTATTGCAAAATAGTATTTTCTACAAAACATTGTACTCTGGTATTGTTAAGTTGATAAAACTTTATCTTTTCAGATACTCTTTCTTTTGATAACACCTACAGTCGAATTCGTAGTAAAAGAGTGCATTACGCAACGTCTGTCGTTAACCCAACGCCGGCAGAGCCAGTGCCCATCTAGCCTTGATTCATCGTCTTAAACAATAATGAATGCGTTTTTGTTCTATGTATTATATAAATTACAAATTATTTTAAGTTCACAATAAAACTGAGTGGTTTAGTGTAAAGTAGCATTCAATACGAAAGTGCATGTAGCATTTTGTTGTGTAGCACGAGATCGCGTTAATGCATGGAACATAATTACATTGTTGTTTGCAGTTTGTTAGTGAGAAAATGGTTTTGCACCTACATTGTGTATCATATAATACAAATATTTAAAAAGGGTAAAAGTAAAATGACGATCGATCCGCTTTAGGGAAATATGGAATGAAATGCTTAGTATATTTCTACACACATACATTAAGATACAATCACCCTCTTTGAAGATACATTATTGCTAATGTTGAAAATTCCATCGTGCATACCTACATAGCTTAGAAATTTTTTAATTTTATGGGCATTTGTCGATATCACAACATAATCATACTGGGATTATAACAATGCATTACTCATGGCTTGAGAGTAATACGGTTGTAGGTTCCCTTACCTTGAAATTAGTCTCGAATGCATGCATTCACAAAATTCACATTGAAATGGAAAGTATCTTTTGCGTAAAACGTAGAACAGAATCGTTAAAGAAAACATCTGAAATAATAAAAGTTCGCATAACAAAACTAGATATGAAGATAAATGAAACATTTACGTGCAAGAGAATTTGTTTTCATACATTGTATATTTATTACACACGTATTGTGTAGTTAATGATAGCTATCATCACTAAACCTCTTACTCTTGAGTATGAGTATTGAGTTGGTAGTCAATAAGCCAACCATTACACAATCTCATCACAAAAAACCCAGTTATTTGTTTAGCTGTTTACATTGTATGCAATTTAACACACTGGTCTTATCAAAATGATAATCCAATTGTAAATTGCGTGTCATAATCATAAATGCACAACCAAAAGTTACGATAGTTCATTATTGCCTATACGGTTAATGAATAATTCTTTTGGTTCCCTTTGTAATGGTTTTATCGTGTCACTATTTTCATGAACTATGGAGTGCGAGTTATGTTACTCTAAACCATACTATAAAATGGAAAAACGCTATTTGTACGAAGTGATTTAAAATAAAGTGAAAGATGGAAGTCAACTAGCAAACAAAAATCAAATTATGTACGAGATTGTTAAAAGGACCCTGTAAAATGAAAAGTGTTTTAATGACGACATACCAAATGCAATGAATCTCTCAACTTATTGGAACAATTTACATTACGCTATGCACATATGAAAAGTTTTTATTTTGTAGGTAGTGTAGTACTAATAAGTAATTGCTTTGTTAGTATTGATTATGAAAGAACCTCAAAAATAATTTCTGAATTTTACACAGTACATATATATCCATTCAATGCTAAGTGAAACATTTATTGTTTGATGTAAAGCAAATAAATAACTACAATAGATCTCGGACGAACAACAAGCCTCATAATATCATAGTACAACAATCTAAAATACTTTTACATACTTTTCAACAAGGTAATACATTATACTTTTTTCTTTGATACTTCAGGTCGGATGTGTTGTGATAATTATTATGCTAATATATTTTTTGACTAAAAGTGGCATCTTGAAATAGTACAATAATCTGACCAGCAGGCTTGAATAACAATTTAAGAGCAAAGTTGTGAATTTGTGATACATATTTCAAAACTTTAACACTTTTAACATCTCACTACCATACAAAGGGTAGAATATATTTAAATACTAAATACTAATTCAGGGTCATTAATAGGAGTGGGCTATCATGTAGCTCTATTACTAAAGGTGCTACACATATTTTTGCGCAATACCTACCTCTAATAACTTCAGACTGAGTACCTTGCCTTGTAAGTGGTTACTATAATTTTATGTCTCAGAATTTACACGGATTAATTCATAAAAACTATAAGATGGAATAAATAACATCAATTTATATATGCCTGAAACACACAATCTATACCTACTATAATTTTCAAAGTCATACTAGAGTCCTGCTCTTCATCCACTCAGTGGACACATGACATGACATGTTAATACTTATTTTGTGTTTGCAGTTATTACAAAACGACCTTGCGGTAGTATTTTAATTTTCGGTGCGACTAGTTAACTGAAGTCTGAACGATTCTTCATAATCTGGAGGATTTTCTGATGAACACGTTTTCGTGCTACTGCAATCTTCTTGTGATGCAGCACGATTATTTTCTTCCGCAACTACATCTTCGTATCTGGGCGGTGGTTCTATATAAAAACATAAAAATGCATTTTACTTTGTACAAATAGTATTAACACTACTTTTTGAAAAACTTTCTTAATCCACTCACGAGAATAAGTGTTTGAAAGTGCTGCTGTGGACGAACTTGGCAATCGAAGCTCGTTTCTAATTAACTGAGATTGTTGCATGGCCATTCCTGTGAGACTGAGATAATGCGAAGCCAATCTGATCGGTATTGTTCCAATCAAAATTCCAAGCTTGGATTTGAGTGTATTTGAGTTTTTAACTTCAACTTTAAACTAGTTAAATGAAAATTCAATTAAAATCATGCTTATGTATTTTACGCAATTAAAATTAAATTCTTGAAGTGCTCTGTAACTTTAGAGCTTTAAATATTCTAACCTTAAGACAGTAAGATACTGAGATTATTGAACACCCTCCCAATTTCGTGGGAGGAATATCTGGGACCTTAAATCCTTCCGGACACCAAGTTTCATCAGCTCCGGGTCCTAGTGCAGGTCCTCGAATACTTAAAACTGTAATTGATTTGTTTTTTGAACGCAGAATGGAGGATTTAGCAGTAAATTTTGTTTCTTGTACAAGCGACAGCGTAACCTTTTGAACAGGTCTTTGACTAAAATTATATAGCTCGGCTGAAAATGGAATATTTTCTCCTGGAACATATCCTGATCGAGGAATTTTGCAAAAATATCCAATTGGTCCACTTGTGAAGCAAAGACAGTAATTAGTTGTTTTCTTGCAAGATTTCTTTGCTAATAAAGCTTCTGTATAATTTGGTTCATGATTTAAATTCACATTTCCTTGAACTGTAAAGCTTAATTTCGTCGTGGAATCCGATTTGGCTAGACGAATTATGGTGGCTTCAAGTAAATATCTAACACTGCCATATTTATGTTCGAAGGACGAGGGGAGAGTCGCAGGAAGTGTGAAACTAAACGGAAATTCATGGCATCCAGGTTGTAAACCTAATTCTTTGCTTCCTGGGTTGTCGTCTGAAAATCAGAATATTATAATAAGTATTTGACAATTTGAGCGTAGATTTTTAGTTGAATTGTATTTTCAATCATGTTTACCCTTTGTATCATTCAAGGGGTAAAAGCATTTACTAACTGTTAATTTTCCAAACGAACCTGATCCATATAGGATAATTTTTTTGTTGATGTAGTGTTCACAATCTCCGACGGTCCGTGTGGTCCGTCCACTGCATTCACTCCAATGGGTGTTAGCTTGTCCAGATAATCTTATGGTGACCCCTACACTCACATGTCCCCAAAAAAATACGATTAAAAATGTACCAAGATATCAAAATACATAGGTAGGAAATAATACAAATTTGTATAAGGTAATGTGATAAAATTTCGTGTACCTTGAACTTTTTTGACTTGATCCAGAACCAAAATCACAAGCCATCCGGTTAGTTTTTGTCCAGCGACATAACTTCGTTGAGGATTTTCCAGAAATATCTCGAATACCTTGATGCCCATTGTACCCTTAAGTCCTTCAATGTGTAATTATATTTGACTTGTGTTTTACACAAAATACCAAAAAAATGTCACATATCTATTCACACAGTGGTTAAGCACATAAGAACAATCCTGTGGAATTAATCTTCATTACTTATTGTTAGATGAGATTCTGGTGAGATCAGTTGACGAGGTAAGCACAAAGAACGTGAGAGAATTAACGACTCCCTATTCACTACTTTGGCTTATCTACTTATTTATCTTTTCATCTCTCCAGTCATTTGCACCTTACTTAGTCTGTTTGAATGTGAATGTAAGCTGACGGAGCATTGGTACTGCTAGCACACGTACCACCTAGGAAATGAAACTAAAAAATCGATTTCCAGTTCTTCTTCTGTCTTGTACATCTGTTGCTGGAGTGAACTGGAATCTCATGGCTCATGGTCGTGATATTCAGCAATGTTCGTGGCTCGTGGTATTACATGGGATGGAAAGAATATACGAATGCCACATTCATTCATAGGAACTCCAGTACTTTATCAAAAGTGTTTTTAGTTGACTCTTTGTGCTTGGTTAATGTTCCTGTAGTATGTGTCGTGATGCAAATGCGTAGGCTGTCTTCCCATGTAACCCCGTACAATCTTCTCCAGTTACCAACGCATGCTTGCGAGCTGTGACCTATTTGATTGTTTGGCCATGTCACGTTTGTCCGTGGAAAGTAGGTGAAGAAGAAACGGCACTGATAGGAAATAAAAGACCCTACTGTGTAAAAACACACGCAGAGTCTACAGAACTTAGATTCAAGCATTTTGTATGTTATTATGGATTTTTTTATTCACTTATTTGGTTGGTAGAATTTTTTATTGATTCTTCACGAGAGAGTTGTTGCATTCCATGGGTTATTAAAAAGGGAGCAGCATTAAATATTTTATGCAGTGTATCTTCATGCTGGCTATGGTAGGCACAGCTAAGTGTATTTACTAATAGAGAGAACGCATGTGACAATTCTGACAATATTACAGACGGGACAATTATTATGGGGAGTGTGAATTGAATGTAGAAGTGAATCTAGGTCGATGTTATTTCTTTTAGTGCAAAACTCTAGACTTTCTCAAATTACCTCTCTGCTAAACCTTACACACAGCACAGATAGGAGATATTATGGTGCTTCTCATCTCAAACTCCAATTCCACAGGACAACTCTGTCTACAACTACCTACAATGCAACATGAGAGTCTCATCACGATCCATTTTTATAGCTTGCTTTCATGTGTAGATGTTACTGAAACCAATAGACTGTATCTGCTGCAAACAGTAGACAAGTGTCAAGTTTATTTCCATTACAAACGAATACCATGCACAATCATCAAATGAAATAGTAACAACGTGTTATAATTATATATACCTACTGACATCCTTACATTGTAAACCAACATTTCATTAGAGGATACTGATCCTATAATATAAATTAAGTAATTTAATTAGTAAAATAACATCACATCCTTTTTGCAAGTAATCATCAGTAAATACCGAATAAATAGCAATGCACGTTCATTAATTACTTTACTGGGGATTTGATTCGTGTCATGTCAAAATATTCATGAATGCCTTTGAAATGCCTTCCAGCTTAATCTAGTAATATCCTTCCAGCTTAATATGCCGGATTATAGAAACAAGTAATTTGAAATTCGTATGTCAAAATTATGTAATCCAATTCTAGACAAATCAATTATACCGTAACTAAACTAACTATAGGTAGCCTAAAATTGCAGTTGTAATATGACACAAGGCTGATAAGATTAAACAGCAATAGATCATCTGCCTGCATATTTTCATGCTCTCATTCAACTAGAAAGTTACAATTGTATAACCTAACACATTTTTCGATATGATGAATATTTGCTCATAGTTTGCATGTTTAATCTTCTAGAAAAGTCTGTCAAACATAAAATATAATTTCCAGCACCTCCCTTCCAGGCAAGTGAATGGATATTCTGGTTTATGAATCTTCTTTTGTAGAATCTGCTTTGCTACTGTATATAAAAGCTTTTGATATCAAAGCGGATTCCACACATGTATCCTTTCTCCTGAAATATTAAATCCTCCTCTGGTAAAATGAGATGTAATGTAATAGAAATGCTGAAGATTGTATTATCGTATATTTCCAGGTCAGTGTGCATGAATGTTTTTCAACTTGTTTGAATTTCTGCTTAAACTCAACTTCTGGTTGAAGTACGAACATACTAAAATGTATATTGTCCTAACGTAATAACATGTAGGGTTACATAACTTTATATTATGGGTATCGTTTAATTTGTTTACACATGCTGCGGAATGACTTACGCCAACAAAACATGTTGTCGTCATAAACATAACAGAAACATAAAAGAAATATAATCTTTCTTACAATAACAAAATGCAATGTGAGATAATAACAGTATTACAAATTTTATGGTTATGCCTAAAAGTACATTCAATGAGAAAATCTTAAAATGTCATGTAGGAGTTCAGTTTACTTTGAAGAGCTGCTGTTAGCATTAATCGAAGCACTGGATGTATTAGTAGTGCAGCCGTAGTTAACATATTTTGGCACAAAGCCTGAATCAGGTAAGTTGCTTTTCCGAGCTAAAGAAGAGTTTGAACCATTCCGACCGTTTTTAAGATTGTCACCTTCGTCATCATTGTTATCCTTGAGCGTTCCATATGCTGGAGGGTCCTCTTCCGTGTCATAGTCAGGATGTGAGAAAAATAAACAGTCTTCATATTTTGGGGGTGCTGGAAAACAAAAGTGGAATTATTTATTGCGTAATATTTAGCTTATCTTGCATGTTGAGGATACAGAATATCTTTGTATTCAGCGAAACGTATACATAAATCGACATAAACTGCTTTTACTTTGAGTAATGTGTTCTGTGTTCTAAATCATTTTGTTTATTTGTTTTATCGGCAATACGTAGAGCTTTGGTTTCTAACATCCAGTGTGTAGGTATTGTAAGTATCACCAAGACCAAATTGGAACTTCTGGTCTTGATGACTCATACTATACCTACTGATGTTTACTTGCTTGAGGTAGAAATTGTTAACTCATAATTTGCAACGGACGGGAAATGAGTATGAATGTACCACATACGCAAAATGAGAAGTAAATAATATTATCTTTTGTATATACTGCATGTTTTCAGATTTGTGCCACAGTTGCATTTTTAAGAATAAATGAAAACATTCTCTCCTTACATAGTGGCCATAAATAACCAAAAATGTATCTACTTCTCTTACTATATAGTCAAGCAATGGAAAATTAGGACTAGTTTTGATATTTTGTGCTTGGAAACTCCTTAATGGTCAAGGATTCGTCTATTTAATATTTTGTAAACTTACGAAGATCCGGGTAGTCTGATAATATCGGTGTGCTGGGCTGTGTGTCTGAAACACGTTGTCCAGGCGAGAGTTCTCCATTAATTCCACTAGGTACTTGACCTCCACGGCCATACGTTAGCTCTGTAAACTGAGCACGAAGGGGAATCGTACCGATTATTAATGGAATTTGACCTTTCAGTGTCATTGCATCTTTGACTTCCATCTTGAGCTTTAAATTATAAATGAAACATACATCTATTTTAGTATAACGCATTAGTTTCATTACCACTTTCTACTGACATAGCTCCCTACAGGCAATAAATTTTCATTTGATAAGACTAGTGTGGTAAGAATTGATTTACTTTGACAAAATAATTTAATTCGATGATATTACAACCGCCTAGCCGAGACGGTGGAAGCGATGGAATCGGTAGCCAGTTTTGCAACCAACTTATACTTTCTCCAGGCTCTAAAGTAGGACCATCCACAGAGCTAATAGGAACGAGTTTCTTCTTGCTATGCTGACCTCCAGTAAACTTTATTTCCTACATGGAAAAAATCAATTTCTTGTTCACTTTTAGGTTACAATATAAATAACTGCTTGATTTATGATCTTTATTTAAAACCTTTGGTTTGTAAAAACATAAAATATTTTATATTCCATTGCACAACGAATTCATATTGTACCTGAACAAGGGCAAAAGTGATATTCATAATCGTCCTACGACTGTTGTTATACAATTCTGCGTCGAAGGGTATGCACTCCCCCGGAACGAATCCTTTTCTTGGGAGTTTAAGTTGAAATCCTAGAGGACCACTTGTGCAGCAAAAACAGCAAACATTTTTCTGCTTCTTAGATTCTCCCTCATGCTTTGCATCCCATTCGTTGTTCAGGTCCAAAATTCCATTTACCGTGAAGAGAACTTTGGTGTTGTAATTGTACTTGAATGACTTAGAAGATCTGACTATTACAGCCTCTAGCTGGTATTTTACTGAGCCGTATTTATGTTCGAAGGAAGATGGTAAGTCTACCGGAAGAGTAAAGTGGAAAGGATATTCCACAGTTCCTGGCTCCAACACCACGTCCGCTCCGCTTTCATCTATTATTAAAGGAAATTGAGCTTTAGGCACATTTCTCGTGAACATCTTTTTATTACTTACGATTACTCAAAAATTCGGGTACATATCTGCGCCACACTGATATCATAAGAGTGATGGAGGATGGAGTAAAACAAACCATAGCTACTTTTGCTCCTTAACATAACACATAACTAGCATAACATTAAGGTGGTTGCTACATACTTACTACCACCGTTTCGTACAGCGCTCAAATGTATTCGAGATAATAGGAGTATAGGAGACTTATCACACTCACCGTAGCCGAAAAGGTATACTTTTTCATTGATATAACTTTCATTATCCCCCACAGTACTGGTGGTTCTCCCAGTTGCCTCCTTCCAGTGAGTCTTCGCCTTTCCAGTCAATTTAAGTTTTATCCCTGTAAAATTCCGCAAAAACAAGCATATAATTTATACTTCATACTTCCACCTTCTTTCATTGAATTAACCATGTAAACAGTTACATAATATATGAGTTTCCTACTTCAAACTTTCTTTTTATTACTCTCATTCAAACAATTTCTACCTTAGCTAATTTCATTTGACTATAACATAATATAGGAAGACACAGTCTACAGACACAGACACAAAGATACCTTTCGTTAGTGATTGATTTACAGTCTCAGTCTCAGTCTCAACAGTCTCAAGAATTGTATGTACATGTACCTCAACTTTTATATTCTAATGCAGCTTTTGCGATATCATCCTACTTTCGAGTACGAGTTAAGAGGTACCTGAAACGATGTTCGTCACATTAAATGCTGCCTTAATGTCTCACTGACAATTGTCACAATATATTAATAATATTATGATTAATGTAAATTTTACCTATATATCTCAATACTAACAGATAAACGAATAATTTCATCCAAGTTTCCTTATTATTTTGATTACAGATTCTCAAGAATCATCGTATGTGCATCGTGCAGGATTGATAAAAGCAAATAGGTATATTTCCTCCACTCATCATTATTATTATAAAGTCATAAAGATGCTTATTCTCATTTCTATCAAGATTTCATGACTCTTGGTAATACCTACGATAAGCGTAGCATAATATCCACGATAAGGATTGACTTTAATATGATAATTAATTGAAGAATATAAAATTAACTGACTGCAACGTCAATAGTGGCTACACTACACGTATCCAGACTCTAGACCTACTATAATTTAATGGCACTCCCCTTCGCAATTTTTGTATGATTATATTATGACTTATGACCTTATGAAAAGCAAATACATAACAACTAAATAAAGTTCAATGCAATATCGCTCCATCAAAAAGTAAGCTTCCTAATGAAGTAATAATGTAGCAAGGGGAAACATTAAAGATGATGCATCGTGAAATCGTGACGCTAAGGTTTTTTCGCTAGAGAATAGTCAGACGAAACGACATTATTATTAATGTCTTTTTTGTCTTTTATGTTTTTCGCAAGCCTTTTTGCAAGTAGAATGGCTCAATTTTGCTTACACAACTATTCTCGAAAGTGCACAAGGAGTGACTATAAAAAACGGGACACAGGAGTCTGTTATTGATACTTTTTTCTACGGTCATGTGCCGGGCTGGATATATGATCAACAAAGAGAAGACGCAACTTTTCTTGCACATTCCCAATACACAATCATAAATGTATCAACTTTTTCTACAGATCATATGCAGTAAACGGTCTACATAAACTAAAAAATATTTATGAAAAGATTTGGCATTATAACGTATTAGTATTAATACGTTATATATATTATAAATATTAAGCATTAAGTAGGCACTCACCTTTAATTTTAGCAGACCTTTCAGCTAGAGACACAATAACTTTTCCTGCAACAATTTGACCCGCAAAATAAGATCGATGTGGGTGATTCAGCGTGATTTCCAATGTTTCTAATCCCATGTCGTCAAATGAATCTCAAGGATCGTTTTCTTTCACACTTCTTCTCAACGAGCAAAAAAACAACACATCTGTCAGAGCAACAGCGTCCTTCGTCCTTCTTAATTCTCTTTGATCTTTTGCTGATCCATTGTTAATGATTCGTTTCAGTAGATCCGGCAGTATTTCTTAAGGTAAGACCATTTACATAGTCTGATCCAGAGTCCTAGTTCGCTCTTCGCTGAATATAGGTAGACCAATCTGTTACAAAAATGCAATACAAAAAGTTTATTAATTTTTCGACTTTTAAACACGTACATGTAATAATGAATAAGTTTCACAAACAACAATTAAGTCATATTAAATTAATAATTATGTATTTTAATGTTCTTCCTCCACATTTACAATTTTAAGAAAATTTTGACAATGTCCTATTACCTAATATGTAACATTATTCAAATAATTTATAGCTGTTAGTAAAAACAACAAACTTCACACAACCTATTATACTTCTGTTCTGATAACTTACAAAACAAAATCGTTTTTTCACCGCAAGTGAAATCTTTGTGTTAAACACAAACCGACTATCGTATGCATAACCTTGTGTAGCAGTCGACCTCATCTCATGTAATAAAAGAAATTAATGTACTGCATTGTACTTAAGACACAAGTTTACACGTATAGGTACAGGTAAAAGTAAGTTATAATGTTGTTGGTTTGGTAAATAGCAGAAACATACCGTAGTACATCCAGTATACCAAATAGAAATAATATCACACTCATAAGTTTGCAAGTCTAGGTATATAAATATACATAGTAATGTACATTTTGTTCATAGATAGACATGAAAGACATGACATAGCGCATAATAACCTACATTTAACAAGCTAATTCTTAAATGCATACATAACCTGACTTAATTTTGAATGAATGACACATCATGAATTAATCACACTCGTATATTATGTATATCTAATAAAGTGGAACTATATTCTTTTGAAGAAAGGAAAAATGTGCACAATGTAATTTGCAATGTTACACTTAGGCTTGAGAATCTAATTAAGTGTTACTTAAGTTGCCTAGAGCTATAGATAGGTATAACATGTATGTAGTACATGTTAAACGGATATAGAGCTTGATTAATTTGATAATGGATTGGATTAATAAACGCCATGCTGTGTCACCACCACTATGCCTTATAGGTTATAAATCATTGTGTATTGATCCGTTGGAAAGTAAGCACGTAACTAACTGACAAACTTTTATTACGTATTGTAATTTAGTTGTAAAGCTACATGCAGACTGTTGAGGGAGTGTAGTGTGAAATTACTAAAATATAAATATACTTTCCGTTTCTCCAGTGTAGAAATGTATTTAAAATGTATTTTAACACTTTAAAGTGCGGAAGCTTTAATAAAGTAATTATTACAACCCGGAGATTAAAGCTGAATTCTTTTCACACATTTCTTTGTAACGGGATAAACCCACAAGCAAAACTAAGCAACAGCTTTCCACTTCAATTCAGCTTGAATCGGTGTTGCATTACATGGATAATAGTTTAGTATTTGGATGATACGGTGTAAGTATCGTAAAAGTACAGACAGACAGAATGCAATCTGAATTCCACTGTCAGTCGACTAGTACAGTCTCTCTCCCTCAAGTTGTGAAGTTGCAAGGTTTAGAGTTGGAAAAGGCTGTCTTGAATAACTCAGAGCTCAGGTTCGGAGTGACTGGAGAGACTCACATAGTCACATCATCATGGCATGGCATGAGTGCCCGATTTCCATACAAAGATTATAGTTTCACTTGGCGTGAAATGGCTTTTCCTCACGACACGACACAAAACTACACAATACAAACACACTGGAGAAATTCTAACCGTTTATATAAAGCCTCTTGTGTATTTATTCTACTCACCATATAGACAAAATAAACTGGTGTATTTTCTCTGTGTAGTATTATTTGGTAAGAAAAGTACAAATTCTGTCACGAATCTCAATTTTTGTGTATATTCTTCCTATCTACGATTACCAAGTACATACATGCACTTTGGTGTTGAGCTAAACAAACTGTTGGGCGTCTTTCATTAGTGGAATAGCAGTACTGTTCGTAGAAAGTGGAATATCTTCCAAATATCCAAACGTTCAGAATTGCACTGCACGACTGCCACGATTCCAGCCTGGATTGCTAAGCTCTCTACAAGTATAGTATTTTACGAGTGTTTGCAACATTTGGTATTTGGTCTACTCTGTCAGTCAGTTCTGACTTCACGGGTTGCGGCTGCATTTGGGAACAGAATGAAAGCTAAAGACCAGAGCAGTCTGCTCTTGATATTTCAGTTTCACCAAGTTCCTTCAGTAAAAGTATTACATTTCCACTCGACTTTTGCTTTTTGGGCTACATGTACTAAACTAATCGCTAATCTTAAGCAAACACTCACTCAGAACAGTACACACGTACTACTAAATAATATGAGTGTGTGTATGGAATTTTCAGACATGTCTCGTTTTTTTCCTTCGCCACAGCTAGTAATTCAATGTTTTGCACTTCTACATTTAATTTTCGTCATACTTAATCGTAAGTAAGAATCGTAAAAAAATTCTGCTGATTTATTTTAATCTTTAAAAATATCGTTTACCCGGAATGCTTGAAGTTAGAAGTAAATATATACTTACAATACTTGCGTAGTATATGGTTACTTGCATGCATTCAGATTTTACAATGTTGGCAGACTCCCACACAGTTGTGTTAACAATTGAGAAATTATTTCTTCCGAAATGAAACCACATTTGTTGACTCAGAATGAATTAATTGTGGGTTATAACTCTTAAAGCGTAAAGCTATTCCTCCTAGTTGCTATCTTAAAAACTATTAATGTGCAATGTTGATTTTGTTATGTACCACAATTTGCGACATACAATCCCCGAGACTGCAGTTTACATTTCCTTTTGTGTGTAGATTTCTCTTCTTGTAAGATATAATGTAAATCCTGAGTAAGAGAGTTGTAAATAATGAATCTTTTGTGACCCTGTTTATTTTGTGTGTATGTATTGTGTAATTGTAATGTACAGCTAACTGACGAAACCCAGAGAGAAAATAAGAGGATATAAATCTCAACGAAATTGCCTGCCTCGACAAGGCCCAGGCTCAAGTGCTTAGCCTTAGTGAACACACCACACTATGTCTTGTATTTAACATGTAAGACCCACAGCTCCTAAAACTTTCTACACATTGACTTCCTCAGACTAAACCACGTATGGAGTACGGACTGAAGACTTAAGTAAAGACACTCACCTCACCACACGACAGCCAAAACTCTTCTGATGTGTCCTGAGCTTAAACAAGCCGGACTCTGAAAGAAACTAAAAGAAAGCCACATGAGCAAACTAAGGGGACATGGGAAACTCTTGTTACAATAAACGCTCGTGGAGCCCCGAATTTTCATCCAAATCCCAGTTTTTCCCACCATTCGGATATTGATTTTCTGCGGAAGCGAGTCTAAGAAACTTTTACTATCTATGTACTGTACAAGTCTCCGGAAAAGTAAGGCACGCTGATACTGGCTGTAATCTAGCCGACTGAGTGAGTCTACCACAAGTTTTCCTTCAGCTCTCCAGGAAAGTTACACACTAAAATACAACAGACGACAAATAATACGACTAAAAGAAACTTGCAATTTAGGTAGTATTACATGACCGTAGAAAACTCGGAAAAACATATCAGTAACTTATTGGACTCTTATACTTCAGTAACAGTAGTAATGCATTTGCATTCACTACTGTTGCACAATACTTTTGCGATTGCGATGTTTTACGCAGTTTCAGGATGGCCACAAAAAGAAACTTATTGGCTAGATACTCATTATACATGGTCAAGTACTCCGTGTATCCTGTCCTGCATTTAATGAAAACGTAAATTTATATTCCTGCATTCAGATATCTTCAGATAATTTTCATATCTCACTCTTCCAACCCAAACTGTCCTAACATATGAATAGTAATGTTTTATGATCCGTTCAGAACATAAAGTCGGAGGTTTATTGGAATTAATCACGGAAGATTCCACAGAAATGAGAACAGAAGGTACTGCTCAGCCAGGCTCAAATTAAAGTTTGCCTTTGTTATACCAACAATGCAACTTTATCATTCCAACAACAGGTAGAAAGATAGAGACTAATCCTTCAATATTTTAATCGAAATGTAGTTCAACGTGTATTCAGATAGTAGGTACACATAATATAATTTGTAGTGTATGTAGGAATACATTTTAGGTTCTATTCTAAATGTACCTAAATAGCATAAGGTTCCATGCACTAATTGCATAATAATTTTATGTGGGTGATCCAACTGTAAACTCTTGGATTTGAATAATTAAACGCGTTTGTATGTCGTATTTCGATTAAAGCATAAACTTTGAAGGTTTTACCTGCTTACCTAAGGTTAGTTGGTACTGTAAGCATAGCGCGTTGGTATAGCCAGAGCAGATCGTGACATAAACAAATGCGACGTAAAATTTGGTGTCATGAATTATTTTAATCCTGTTTTCTTACTTTGAGGCTAATGAGTTTATAATTTATGGATAAACCTGAAAATTATGATAAATAGACGAAATTCTATTTGAATGCAATGCAGGGGAATTCCATTGTGTTTACCAGGAAAATGTACTTATATTTACGTAGTGCGTATAATATACCTTTTGTATTAAATGTATAATACTAACTGCGACCTTACCTACAGCATGTTTACTTACACCTAGACCTAGTCAATACTATTCTGTATTTATATTATATGCACATGTAGTACTTGAAATCATGGATCACATATCCAAATGTACACTTAAATACATTATTGCACATTGCACTTACCTTATTGATTACTTATACCGTTATTTAGTTAGAGTCGACCTACTAGTTTGTAATGACTCGCTCAATAAGGGGACACACCGTCTTACAATTGTCAACTTATTTTTAGAATATTGACAATCTATTTGTCCTTTTGTATGCTGAGACAAGACATATTCTGTATTGATGTATTCTATAATTCAGGTTTACCGTGTCTATGCAGAGTAAAACCATTATGTAACTGCGATAGAATGCCCACATACCTACACAATTCCCTGAGATCGTTTCAATTTATTACAAGCTGCTTGCTTGCGTCGTATCACGACGTGGAACCACACCTTCTACTGCCTCATCCGGAAGATAAGAGACATTAACTGCGTGCCTAGTGCCTATAAGATTGTTGTCATAATGTATGCGATCCTTTCAGGTTCTAGCAATGCATCTTGAGCATTTAAATTATGTACAAATTTTCATGGGGTGCATATCCTATCCTTCTTCTCAACACATCGTGCTAATAATGCAATTGTTAGATTAAACTTATTTCAACCGAATAGAGTAGAGTAGCTATTGCATTATTGCTGAGAGATATTTTTGTTTTTAAACTTATGTACTCGGTTGAATTGCTTTTCATGAAATGGGATTCAGAGTTACAAGTAGTATTGAATTCTATATGCAGCAGTATATGGTAGAAAATTTTAACCTATTAAATCTTGTTAGGTATGTTCTTTTTAACTATTTATTAGTTCACAGTACGGCTACACATAAAACCCCAACCATCGTATATGTCTAGTATGATTTATGTTAATTGGTCTTGCATATATAAGTGTATAAGTGCATATATAAGTATATAAGTGTTGTCCGATTGTGTTTATAGAGTTAGTATTATAATATGTAGATCTACTACTCTCCCTCTCTCTAGAGTATACAATAGAATGAATCTCAGGTAATAATCTGAAGAAGTACTGTAGAAGACGATTCTCAGGTACTTACTTATTAAATAGCTCTGTGCTTATTATAAACTCTTCATTAAGATTTATTCCTAATTACAGTTATTAATTATTGTTGCATCTTGCACGTACCTTCTGTACTATTAAGGAACTCTTGTGATTCTTGGTTCTTTGACGTTACGTCTATTGCTTGAACGAGAGCTAACATAAAAATTAAAATCCATTTACGTCTATAGTACTGATTCTGTACATACGTTGGTTAATGAATAACACAGTCCAGATACAGTCTATCTATTTTTAAAATTTCCATTGCTGCTTTTGTAAATGATGCAATTAATTTATTCCATTATTCATCAATAAATAAATTCACCATTTGTGGTAGTACGTTCGTTCTGTGTTTCATGACTGTTCGTGACTTCCTTGCAATGTGAACATGTACATTGTGTAGGAAAAGACGTAAGAGTTTAGGTACACCTCATCTTCTGCTTGCATATACTGCACGTAGCAATTTAGCTGTAATGACATTTATAAATATTAATAGCAGCAGTTACGGTGTAGGAACACACTAGATAGTAAAGTATTAATGTGTTTAGAAGTAAATTGTTATGCATATTACGACGAATTATTAATATTTCAGTCACTACTGGATTTTACTAGATATTACAATGTATCGGGACAAGCATATACACTATTGCTCATATTATATGCAAGCAGTACGGTAATACCTGCAATGTATTAATGTACCTTCCATGTCATTTTCACAAAAAAATTGTTACATGCAGCCCCTTGTACACATTACATAGCTGCACACATAGAATGGAATACATGCGATCCTTAATTTAGCGAAATGAATTATGTAGTTTAGCAGATGAGCAGATTATTTCATGCGTAGGTGACGCATGCACTATCTATTTTGTATGTAACCATAATTTCGTTGGTATTAACTTGAGAATAGATGCATTAAGCTATTTTTAAACTATTACATGGCTATTGTTCAAATGTAAATTGGAAAACTAAAGAGATACCGTCTGCAATAAGACCTAAATTTATTATTACAACATTTTTTAGTGCACACCTATAAAGTGTCAAGGTTGAAGTGCAAAAAACTATATATTATTTTTGAAAGTGACAGTGTGTTTTGTTATTTGAGAGTGTAACGTATCAAATTAGACTAGTCGATAGGGTTTTAAGAATCGTGAGTAGATTACTAATCACCGATTTACACGCTTAACGCTTCAAATCTCAGCTCTTGTATAGTGTGGCAATTTTGGGATGATTGTATTTACCAACATTCGTGTCACGGCGATTTTATGTTGTTCGTTTCGTTCTACTAATCAAAATCAAATCATTTGTGTGTGGGTATGAATTTAGTACCAATTGGGAGTATTTAATAAAGAATACCGAACCTAATATTTATAGGGAAATATTTTGCTGATCTCATTTACATTGAAGATGATTCTTCACTAAATGATGTTAGCAGATGATGTAAAAATTCCTTTTAAATTCCTGAGTACAACGAATTTCCTTTTCTTGCAAGAAAAATATTTGTTGCGCACAACAGTGTAAAATTCTTCAACGATTTTTTGCCTGATGTGTTTAGTAAAGCTTTTAAAGCTCTATAGAGGCTATACAAATAAGTGAAGTTATCTCTCAGATTTAAATCCATCCTGTCTTTTTTACATGCAACTCAAGTTCACATGATTGTACAAATAAACTGTAAAGTAGGTAATGTTAACAAGGAAAGTGCCAAAGTCAAATTAGAACTTACATGCTGTTCAAGCCTCCAGAGAAGAAAAGGAATCTTAACAAAACGCGTCTACTCCTCTCTACGTGATGTACGTGACTCGCAGCAATGTGAATATATTAACAGTTTATATCATCCTTGCTTTTAATATTACAACTTATAGCAGATCCTCTACAGTCAAGTGTAATGTAGGATAATGAAAATATGTAAACATTTGGACAATTACCAAAATAAAGTAATTACTTACTCACCTATCAGAATGAGAGCAGTAAAAGTTTGAGTTGTTTCTAATCTTTATTGTCATTTCATAAATATACAAATAATACCCCGTTTTCTAAAAGATAATTTTATACTTCAAGCAATAAATACAAAATACTAACAGTAAGACCTCTCCAAAATTACAAAAGCTCGATACAAACTACTATAACTTGTTTTTACACCCTGAGTAGTACCAACTAGCACAATAAAATATTTATCTTCTGAATTAAGAATTACTACAGATATAACAAAACTTTGCTGAAAACAATTTTTCTGCGTGTAAAATCTTTTGGATATTATAACATTTATATATGTAAAAGTATTTTTTTACATTATTGTCGACTCCCTGATCTCTTGAGATTCCTTTACTGTAATTCTATCATCAAGCTTTACTTTTAGCTTTTGCTCGTTTTGTTGTATCGGCTTTCCATCGTAGTAATTAACGTACTTCGGGATAAATCCGTCAAAAGGTGAAACTAAAGTAGTTTCGCCGTTATCATATTCCTCATCACTGTCGCTCTCTCCAGTTTTATTTTTCCCCTGAGAAGAGTCAATAACATCGAGAGCCAGAGTTTCTCGCTTCTTTATAACTGTAGGTCCATCCGGTTGATCGGAGAATGAGATATCTTTATACAACGGACAGTTTGCGTACGGGTCAGACGAAAATGGTGGCATTTGTATGGCTTCAAGGTAGGAAGGCGGAGCTGCACGTATACAATTATCACAATAAATAAACAGAATGTATGAGTCAATTACATTTTGATGGCATTTTTATTTTTAGAGTGTGAGAACATATAGCAGCTTGAGTTTCAAGTAGGAAGATTTTCGCAAGTGAATTTCGCTTACGGAGATCAGGGTATCCGAGAAGATTGACTGGTGTATAAAACTCAGCATCCGGGTCGAATCCTTCTGGAGGAACGAGATCTAGGAAATTGTTTCTCAGCGGAATTGTGCCAACCACAATTGGAATGGTGCCAACAAGATTTTTCTCTCCATATATTTCCATTTCCAACTGCAAATCATTAGGATAACAAAAGTTATACAAGAATGGAAGCGGAGTGACTTTAGCAATTATCTATAGTAATATGTGCGGTAGCACTTGCTGTAAGCAGAAATAATATTAGTGTAATTCATACCCTGAGAAAGTAGTTTACGCATATAAGGCTACATTTTCCCAATTTCGTTGGAGGAACTGAAGGAACTTTTAATATATCCCCGGCCCATGTAGCTAACTCTCCAGGTCCTAATCCTTCTCGTTTGACCTTCACTACAGAACACTGCTCCATCTTTTTCACGACATTTGGAGCATAGTACGAGTTTTCCTGCATACAAATCCACAATTATCCATGAAAACCTTTAACACAAATTACTTTTTCCCCTTGACATGGAATATGCGAGGAAAAACGTGGTGGATCTGACGAAACAACATGGATCTTTTTGTAAAATACAAAACATATATATGAAATAATTTTTAAATATACCTGGAATAATGATAAGTGAATGTTAGAAACTTCTTTTTGGCTCAAATTACTCAGTTCCATTACTATTGGAAGGTATTCCCCCGGCACTACACCGTTTCTGAACATTTTCATAGTAAATTTAACAGTCCCTCTTCGAAAACAGAAGCAACAAGATCCGGCAACAGTTTCCTTTCGAATTTCACCTGAAGCAGATGCTGAAGCCTCGTTATTCAAGTCCAAAATTCCATTGACAGTAAAGGGAACTTTAATCTCCCGGTCTCGGTTGTATGGCTTTGCTTTTCGTAGACGAACACCAACGTGATATCTTACATACCCGTAAGTCCCGTAAAAACTTGACGGAATCCCAGAAGGGATTTGATACGAAAACGGATATCGATGTTCTCCAGGTGGAAGAGTGATTACATTAGTTTCACCTGAAAATTCAATTTGGTTGATGCAAGATTATAATATACTCAAGTTGTACACTTAAGATGTTAATAATCTGTATTTGTATGTAATGTACACAGATCGCATAAATAACAGGAGTGTCCTATTATGTGTCTATAGTATTCATTTTACTGTTTATAATAGGTTGTGTTATACCTACCTGGAGCATCAAAAAGTGATACTGTATGGTTAAAAAATATTTCTTCATCGTTAACATCTGGTCGTCTGACAGTTTTGTCCTGGGTTTTATTTTTACCATTTTTGTTCCACGCAACTCGAACTTTGCCGAAATATGTGATTACAAGTTCTGAAAAGATCATAAATCCAATGTTAAAATAAAATCGGTCAAAGCATAAAAATAAATATCGAAACAAAACGGAAAGGGTACCTTTGAAACTCTTTTCAACCGAGATGTTTATGATGACATTTCCTGTAAGAGTTTCTCCAGCAAAGTAAGATTTCGCTGGCTTGTCAAACTCAATACTTAACTTTAAAACACCCATTTCCACAAAATTCTTCTTTTACAACATTTATAATAAAATAAACTTCTGTGTTAGTATGCAAGTCTCTTTACACTTACTAATGCCTACATAGAATCATCCGACCACATTTCCAAAAGACCGGCTATACTCTTTTACTACTACTCCAAACTCAGAATCAGTACTCACTGCGTACTCACCCCATTTACCAGGAGCTATTCAATATAACTATCAACGTAAATTCTAGAATATTATGTTAACATTGCTAAAGAGTATAAATTAAACAATGATGTCAGCATAGTGTAGCTTCAATTCTATTATTTGTCTATATAAAGTCAAAAATAAATCCAAAGGTGAGTCAAGCAAGTCAGCTTGCAAGCAAGAATGAGCCAAAGGATTCTGTCTAGTACATCAATGTGTTTTTACTTCACACATGCTAGTAGTAGAAACTAGTGTATTTTAATAGACTAAATGTATACTAATGTATTGCTAGTGTAAGTAGCTACTGATAATAATATAAAATGAATCAGCGAGAGGGTGAGTATACGTAAGAATGTCGACTGAAGGAATCTTGAACCTGAACCCGTCGTAAAGTAAAAACAAGGTGTAAAAAATCCAGAATCATTGCTGACGGACGGACACACATGATGATACAAATCTACTACATCTAAAGCAAGTTATGTTGAATAGGTACCTATCCACGTTAGAATGTAACACATGGATCTTATTGATAACTTCAAGCTTAGAAACGTAGTTTAGGTACCCAAGCATTATTTAAGCCTCTGCAACCGCGTTATCACAGCGATTGGTAAACTTACCTGATACTTACAACACATAGAATAGCTAGCATCTGTGTATCTAGTCTATACCTTCAAGGTCATACTACTCAAACAATACTTGTAGTAAATGAACGTAGAGAATTCTCTAAAATTTAAACTAGTCAGCCTGGACCTGTTTGTGTTTTTTAGAGTCTCATGTCGTGTCACAACTAATAATATTCTTATACTGGGTAGAGCCTTCAGGCAAATTGTACACTTAAACATATAAGCCTTTTTCTAATTGCAAATAAATATATAAACGAAAATGTCGTCTGTTAGAATTTCCACTGGATACAATAAAATATTTCCATATTTCAAACAGATTAAGTGGGCTCGTTCACTTTGCAGCATGAAAATAATATGCAGGGAGAGCTCATTTATTCATTACCATAAAAAAGTATTTACACTTCCAGCAGCTTTTATGATGAATTCGTCCAACTCGCAGTTAAACAAAAAGTATATGCACAACTATTATGTAATTCGTGATGTTATAGGTACTTGACGTGTATGAAGTAGGACTGTTCTAGAAGACTTGATTTAAGTCGTTTTTAAGGTTATATAAAAGCATTAAACATACAGGTACATAAATATAAGTTAAAACGCATGAATATTTCCAAAATGGGTTTTTAAAGCCGACTCTTGTACCACGCACAACAGCAGAGATGTTGAGCTAATTGGAAAACTTTATTTGGAATTAATTCGTTGTTTAATATTTCACGAGTTTACTATTTGGAACGAAGTATATTATAAGTAGGTAGTATCAACGAAGAGTGTACAAGCATGGCTGAGACTGAATACAACATTGCATTGGTCACTTGCATTTGACAGTATAATATTTTATTAGTATACGTATACAAAGTATGCATGTGTATTCTAGCTATCTGTATATTTAGGCATAGGCGTATGTAAAGTTAAGTAATATGAAACTGCGTAATAAAATGTGCAATTAAAGTATGTAATTAGTATGCCCGCATTTGCATATGCAAACCGGATACTTTTGGATATTGGTTGAAGTGCTTGTCTTGTTTTTCAAGTGTCTAGACTCAAACAAACGTTTAATTACTATCAGT
Source organism: Pogonognathellus flavescens (assembly GCA_019776165.1). Classification (NCBI taxonomy): domain Eukaryota; kingdom Metazoa; phylum Arthropoda; class Collembola; order Entomobryomorpha; family Tomoceridae; genus Pogonognathellus; species Pogonognathellus flavescens. Next base: position 28,360 of record JABASD010001422.1, read on the forward strand.
GTGCGTGTGAATTCAGAAATGGTTTATATGAATTATACGTTCCATAAATCGAAGTTGAAATAATACAGTAGTAGTACGATACGGGTTGTTTTTGTAAGTTTATTTTCACCCTTTCATATAACAATTGTCTCACATGAAACATGGTAACATAATTGCGTGCTTGTGCACTGTGCTAATAATAAAGTGAATCATTACATAGCTATAAGTATTAACAATAAAAATAACAGTATCAACAGTGAATGAAACATAACCGAAATGCGCAAAAAACCGAAAATCCAAGGATATAAAAGTGTTATATGAATCTAATAACAACAGCGATAACATAGGCATAAAATCTATACAGGTAGCCGGTAGGTGGGAAAGTGTTTTCCTGATTGCATTCTGGGCATCATAGTAAAATTTTATAGAACGTGTGTTGTGTATTGCATTGTACTATACACCTTCATGTCATATCAGTTGTAAATTGAATAAGTAACGTACTTAGGAACGAAGCTTGCCGGTTGATTATCAGATGCATGCTTCGAAAGGGAGTTACTGTGAGTTTTGTTCGATTTCTTATCGTTTTTCCGATTTTTTTCAGGCCGAGCATTTGAGTCACCGATTGCAGCCTTGTAGTTTGGGAGGTCGAAGGTGATCGCTTCTTCGTAGGTCGGCGGTGCTATATTGGGAAATATGACACAATAAAAATATTGATCAAAAATACGATATTTTCGGTTTCCCTTATACATTTCTTATGGAAATAGAAAAATCATTTTAAAAAGTTTGCAACTTATTGTTAAACTATTGTTGTTTAGTGTGCAGGAGGCATTGTATTGTTAGTACTACATCAATTCAAGGTTCTTACAGTGGTTCATGGCGTACGTTTAATAAATAATGAATTATGACGTCAAGAGCGTTTGTCGACTTACGTAAATCTGGATATTTAGATACAGGAGACCAGAGTGGAGGTTCCATAATGCCAAAAGGTCTGTAGGATTCAAACCTGTCTCGAAATGGAATTGTCCCGATAAGGATAGGCATTTCTCCACGAAGGACGACTTGACCAGATATTTCCATCTTTACCTATAAATAACATTTGTAGTTTCACAAAGAACAGAATTAATGTCAACTGCATGTAAGTAACATAAAGAACAGCAAGAAACATTCTAAAGTCTCGACATGACTTTAATCTTCTTTGTAGTCGGAAACATACTGGAAATGTTTCTCTTGTGAATATAAATTCATGAATATTTGTTAAGCTGCATTTTTATATTCAAGATGCAAACGGTACATACTTGAATCTTATAAAATACGTCAATGGAAGAACAGTTGTTTCCTAATCTTGTTGGTGGAACAGCAGGCACTTGAAGAACGTCATCTGACCATATCTCAATATCACCGCGCATTATTTCCGGTCCGGTTGCATAACTAAGAAGTTTAGATTCCGTTTTTTGATAGCCGCCACAGGATGTGAAGCTTGCATTCTGAAAGAATATTATTACCTAAGTAATATCTTTGGAAAAATACCAACAGAATAATTTATATGTACAGTAGTTGAACTTTGAACAAGTAAAGATCGTGTTTTTGATACCTGTATGAGAGAAATGCTAACAGTTTTAACTTTTCTTGTGCTCATGTTTGTCAGTTCTGCTACGAAAGGAATGAATTCTCCAGGGACATATCCTCTCCTCGGTATTTTCAAAATAATCCCCAACGAACCACCTTTGCACATGAGATACCCTAAACTCTTACACATACGGAGTTCGCTTGGCAGAATTGCGGACGTCTCTGTGTTTAAATCTAGAACTCCATTGACGGTAAACATTTCTATGACTTTATAGTCAAATCTCCATGGACGGATGACAGATACCTCGACAGAGTAACGAACCCATCCGTAGTTTCCTTCAAAGGATGAAGGAAGATTTTCAGGGAGAACAAAATGAAATGGATATGTGTGTTGTCCAGGCTCAAGGCTGATTTCCGCTATTCCTAAACAATATTACAAGCAAATATATTTTTATTAACAATTTCCCATTGTGAGGTAAATGCGAATTTGTATTTTAAACATAAAAAATACAACAACATAAAGTTGCAAATAACCCTCAGGGTTAGTTTTAACAGATGAGATTTTCGTACCGTCTCCGGAGAGATATGCTTCCTCGTAAAAGTAATTCTGGGCAGAATTATAGGCTGTGGACACAGCATTTGCCGTAGCAGCGGCATCATCTGCAGAAATTACTGCGGCTTTAGCAACAGCAGCACTTTGTTCCCAATGCACTCTCGCCTGTCCAATAAATTGGATCTTAATTCCTGTATACAACATTGGAACATGGAAAGAATTTTCATGATTAGATTACTTTGAATAACTATTACCTCTTCAAGTGTAAAGGTTCCAAACAATTTTGTAAAACTTGTATGTGTAAAGAATTTACCTTTGCAATTTTTCTGACTAGCAGTGACGATAACCACACGCCCTGAGACAACTTCTCCGGAAAAAAAGGATCGACTGGTATTGTCGAAATTGATGTAGATGCTTCGGAAGCCCATTGTGTAATGAGCGACTGGGCTAAAAAGGCTTATTCACAATGTACTACTGATCTGGTTATCTTCTCACTCTTAACTTACACTGGAGATGCATCAAGAAAGATACAGCCATTAGAAGTTAATAATGAAAATATGAAATAGATGATCACTGAAGCCATAAGCAGCATTAAATCCACTGTTGTGAGTGAATGAGGTTGCACGAGTCACTGATTGTCTGAGTTAGTTAAACCAAATACATCAGCACGGTAAAGATGTACTATACAGATACAAACAATACCACTACAGCTCATCTTTAACTCCTCAAAGATGCTTCTACTCTTTACCTGCTTCGGCAAGAAATATGAAGTGTTTACTAATCGTTCCCTATCATACTATACTAATATTATTCACATGGATAATAATAAATGCGTGTGAGAATGTTTATATTTGCAATCTGTAAGTGTAAGCACATGTGTACACAGAACTACAAAATACACAGAAAGATATAGGTATTCTTATTAAGATCTAAGTGAGTACACAATAATAAATGTAATCTTGATTAGCTGCTACTACTATCTATGCTGTGGTAATGAACTTGAGATTTACTTGCTGTGTTTGCGTGACTGCAGTAGTAGGATGGGAATTAACTTCTAACTTGCTGCTAATTCAGTTAAAACCAAATTTCAACTGAATTTTGTCATGCATGTATATACTTAGCTAGTATATATACATATGCACTCGTAATACAATACAACACAATACCACCAAGAATCTTCTGTATGTATAGCAATTTTCCTGTAAGAAACTATAACATTTTGAGTTTTCAGAGAAGAATTGACGTTTCTGTACGCAGGCAACACAATAACAACAAAACGATTAAACTGTCACTCCTTATTATTGCGATTGTTTCATTCTGATCACGTTATGAACATTCAGGTACTTGTTTTACAGACTTAGGCTTATTTGATACGTAATTTCATTGTTATTACGTCGCAAGTGTATATACTACGTGTGGAGGTTTTGAAGATCTATCTGTGTATGGGTAAAGTCGTAATGAACTCGCCACAATGCTTTTCATTCCAACGACTGTACAATCGAAACTGTTTATTATGCCGTAAGGTATCTGTTTCAAGTGAGTCTAACAACAAATACACATATTATAATTCTGCTGTTGTCTTACGAGCTTCTATGTATGTTGTTACGATTCGATACACACTCAGTGAGTCTTGGTGAATGAATTTTACAAAAATAGAGTGTAGAACTTTGATTAAAACTGACAGTAGTGGCTAAAGGTGTATGGTACAAGTGTAAGTAGGTGGGATTATTTTTATAAAGTTCAATATAGATGTGCGTACCTTGTAGATTCGTGTATTTAGGTTTGTTGTTGATTCTTGGGTGTCAATATAAATTTGATTGACCGTTTACTCGAGAGGGATTTATAATACAGTAAGATATTTTTCTTGAGGCTGATTTCGAGTGTGCCATCTTAAGTATAACTCATTACAGCATAGCACTGTGCATTCCAATCGCTCTATCGACTATTTTCTTATCACTTGACATAATTTAGCTCTCGAGAGCTTTAAGTATTCGTTAGAAGTAGCACTGTGTTATGTGTATAAACAATAAAAGGCAATTACATATACACTTTGTCCTTGAACTTATCGTAATACAAAGCACAGTGAGGCTGCACAGGTGTGTACCTATAGTTCTATGCACATCTATCTCTATAAAAATATTATATTAGGACGGATGAATGTTATAAATTGAAAAAGTTAGTGTTTTGTTTGTAGAATAAGTATAATATTAGTAGAAGCGTGTAAAATCGGTTTGTGCCGAGCCACACCACACCAATACACATCTAGTACTACGATATATCAATTTGAACAAAAAGATAGCCCATTGATAATGAGCAAAGAGTATAAGATTCGCACAAAAAAATATCAAGGTTAATGTTAATTGTATTCTCGTATGGACCAAGCATGTGTAATGTATGTGTACACTGTTTCTTCCAAAAGATGTATGTTTATACTACAAGCAGGGCTGTGAAGATATATTGACCGTATAAAAGTAAGTTAGGTTATGAGAGTGTTTTCATCCGTCCAAGTGTGATGATGAGCAACACTTGTGTAAGCATCTATGTAGTAAGTACTTACAAGTAATTGTTAGAATATAAGTACTATTATTATTACTAGCAGACTCTTGCAGTCGAGAACTGCCAAAAAACTCCACAATTTTGAAGATGCAATGATGTTAGGTAGTAGAATTTCGGCTTTATCTCTTCATCACACTGTTTAATAATATCTTTTAGTTGTACTACACGACAAGTGCTGTAGAAAACCTAGTTATTTCTTCATTACATCCTGAATCATGAATTATTATTAGTACAAATACTAAATCAAGTGTATAGCTAGTGCCTCTATAAGTACCCACGCACGCACGTACTATAAAGCAGAAAAATAACAACACTATAATTAGATGTCTCGTTTATCATGTCATGTCAATTGGTAGTTTGCATAATCCCTTCATCGTCTTCCTAGAAATATAAGCTGAATTTTTTCGGGTCATAAATATTTTATGGAAATTCTACTGTGACGACGATGTGTGCGATGATAATTATTATTACGACTAAACATAAAGTAAATTGCATGTTAATTTTTGTAGGTACCTTATAGCCAACTGGTACCAGCATTGTCTACACCGTGTCTCATTTTATGCTAAGTTACTTTTAGCTATTCGGAAATTACTTATGTGCATTTACAACATGACATGTGCATTGCAGAATACATATAATTCTAGAAGATACACTAAACATGTGTTGGTTGTTGTATAATAAGAAGTTTTATTATGAAAAATAATTCGTTAGACATCATAACGACAATGGCAATGGTGGAGGACAAGGCTAAATTTTTTGCCATTAGCTTTGTTTATGTTACAGTGTGCAAATGAGAATTATGGATGTGTACATTCGTATTCATGTTTACTGTACTCATCAGCTATTATTTCCTACATGCTTAAATTCAGACTGAACGTAATTTCGTGTGGCCAGCCAACCTGGCCACTCAAGCATTATATTAGGATATTTAAAACTGTAACTCTCTGCTAAATACGATGTAAGAGCCAACTCATTAAGTATTCTTACGAAATCTCCTCATTTTGTATTGTGTTGTAATTCTAATATTATGCCCATTGTAAAACTTGGTAATTTGAAACTCTTCTGGGATCTTCTTCCTTTACAAGACGTGCCTAATACATACTATGTACGTCTGCTGTACTTATAGTACAAAGGTTGATGTTTTTGTAGTTGCGTTATATAAGTTTAGTTTCATTGCCAATTATATAAGCAATAAATATAATTTAAGAAGAAGTCCGTATAAAATTTGGTTTACTGCAGGCAATCAAAAAAATCATCTTTTATTGTATTTTTAAGCCAAATTGCATATACTACATGATACATAATGCAGTTATGGCATTATGCATTGTAATAGTCAGAATACATAATGATACGATATTATGAATTAGAATTGCAATAATACAACCAGCATAAAACATCTTGCAAATTATTAATTATTATATGTTTCGCAAGTCTGAGCAATGTGTTAGTTATAACCTTAGTATTCTTGTGCACAAGGTATAGATCATTTTGATGTCGGTGTGCATTTGATGAGATCTTTGCAATGTGCACATTTTTGGCACTCACTCCAATCCCTTCTACACAATTACGAATAAGAAAATGTGGGCTATAAGTTTAAAGTGCATTTAATATAACATACATATACGTATATGTACTACGTACCAATCTAATCTAATTCATTTAGTACGACCAAAATCTACATTTTGAAATAGTATTATTGTCATTACTCCACTTTGATTTTTAGACCCCGATTTGACCAACAACTCGAGCAGCTTATCATCTTATCACTCCACTTCAAATATCTAATTTTCTAAGGTGTAGGTAGATGAAGCTGAAAATTAAATGTTTTCTGTGATTCTTCAGGTCCTGTCTTTAATGACTTTAAGCAATACGCCTACACTATATACTATTATGCATCTGATTTCATCATATTATGTTGTCGTCACCTTTTATTTGGTAACAGATTTTCTCGTTCTTGAACATAATGCACATCATAATGCTTTGATACCTAAAATATCTATGTGACTTAGTCAACATCACTTTATTGTGGATATAATTTTATACTTTTTGAAAACTCCAACTGTAATAGTTAAAAGTATACATTAAAATGCGATTCATATAAAAATACATGTTTAATTATGTTTAGTTATAGCTGTTTAATGTATGCTAGTTAACCCGTGGCCTAATGTACATTTCTCATTCCATAACAATTGTTTTATCATAAACTTTGTCCTTGAAAGTTTTGACACCATGTATTGCATGCAGTCATCGAGAAAGCAAGTAAATTGAAAAAAAACAATATGATGATGACACTAATTACATCATGATGTTTATCATGTCGCATTATAATCATTTTACTTTGCATTCATTTGCCGCAGCGACTCCATTTTTATCACGTAGAAATACTTCTTCAATAGCTGGTTACATTTTAATGGATCCTTTGTGTATCCATACGTAACATTTTTTTAGCTATTAAGTTTCGTAACAATCTGAAATCTGAAATATTAAAATTCGACATTTGTCTCAAGTTGCCTCTGATGAATGGCAATGTGCATTTAAATATAAAGCAGATGCTGAACTTATAATATGAAATGAATAAAATAATCTTTTGCCATGCTTGATGATAACAGTATTTATCAAATAGCTAACTTCTACCACCCACATTCATTTTACATTGTAAATATTGACTATTGACCTACTAAATAGTATTCATAATAAAAAGCTAAACATAAGGTTACAAAATTGTAACAGGGTTAATTCACACCTAATATTTTATTATTGGAGACGAGAGTTGGGAGTAGGGAGAACAGAATGAATAATAATTTATTATTAATAAAGCAAAATGCACAATAGTATTATGCTGCTAGAGTTAATTCTATAGAGCTGAAATGACACACGGTCATCTTGAATGCATTTAATAATAGCCTAATGCGTGTTAGGTAATTCGGAGTCATTCCCAATGTCATAGTCATAATTTCATAATATTATGTGTTATGTTATGAAAATAGCGTAGTTAAGTATAAATGTAGATATTCCTGAACTGCATACAAATGTGGGATACTACACTACAGCTAGTATATACTACATTAAATTATCTAATGAAATGTTAAGTAATATTTACGAATTCAATATTTACACCCAAAATAAAGCGATGCTACGCTAGATTAGAATGTTAGATTAAGTAAGTTGCTTTATTATGCAATGATTTAGCTATCTGTATGTGTGTACAGTAAGATATTCATGCTCTGTCTTTGTTAATTGGTGATATTTAATTCTACTTTAGTTGACAAAAGCTGTAGGCTACTGTAAGCTCATCATTTTTAATTTAAAGCTGGTAACATACGCAATTGTACGTAATTAATATGCGAGTCATTTCCCCATTGCCACTTTATACCTAAACGTATGTATTATTTCTGTTGGTACATATTCTAATCATTGATGCGGATCCGCTTCTGGTTGCGTGTCAAGTGACATCCCTCCATCATAATGCATTACACATGCACTGAAATGACATTCTAACAAAAGAGAAATGATAGAGTTGTCTCACTGTGTAGCTCGTCATTATAAACCTATTATATTTTACCTTATTGTAATTCACAGTTAACAAATATGGAACAGAAATTGTGCTCTTCAACAATTTTCTGTAAATGAAATATGTAGATACATGAACTAATATCATACGCACATAATATACCTATACTATATACTGAACGTAGCCTTTAAATTTTAATAACATAATTTAAGTAAGTTTGCTTGCTATAAATAGTTCTATCTGCCATTCGTTTAATGCGTGCGTATAATTATGAAATGAGTTCATTAATGCAGTTTTGTTGACAGTGATCTAAATCATTTGATGCTCTCAGTTTAAATGTCACTTGAGTTTATGTCACTGCCAACACCAGATCTATAGAAGTTGGCTGTCATTGTCATTGACCACATACGACAAGTGTTTTTGAAAAGAATGGAGTAACACAACTGCCATTGTTTAAACTAGAATGGTCAGACGCTACAAAAACACCAGAACCTTTATTCCAGTCACGAAGGATTAACATCATATTACCCAATTTAAGTAATAAAAAATAGCTTGGGAAGGTGAAACTTTGATTATAATAGTAATATATTTAAAGCAGTTTTCAGAAAAGCGTTCAATCACAAACAACCTTTCCTGCGAGTCACTCATTTTGCATAGACACTAAAGACATTTTAGATAGGCATACCTAAGTTAAACGTCTGAATGCACCTGAAGATGAATTTTCGAGATTTTGTATTTTTCTTCTGTACTTTCATATCCTGTAAGTTCAACAACTCATTATCGTGTTACTTATTAGGCTCCTTTTATTACATATTACAAAGAAATAAAAGTTTTCTCGCAATTCAATTCAAGAGAAAAGAATACTATAATTCTGAGCATTTCAGATACCTTTTATATACAATGATTTATATTACGATCAATTTAACTTAACATGTTTTTTCATTCCACAGTTATAGAATTATCGACATGCGATACAGCAAGCAATCAACTTTTTAAATGGAGGGAGAACAACAAAGTTTATGTAAAAGCAACGGACCAAAAAGGAGTTTTGGTGCCAAGCATGACCGCATCCTTAACCGTTGGACAAGATGGGCCGATGCTTCTTCAAGATACAAATTTTTTGGAACACATGGCTCATTTTGATAGAGAGAGAATACCAGAGCGGGTAGTGCACGCTAAAGGAGCCGGAGCTTTCGGAGAGTTTATAGTTACACATGATATTACAAAGTATACAAAGGCAACAGTTTTTGAAAGAATTGGAAAGAAAACACCTGTGGTCGTTCGATTTTCTACCGTTTCTGCTGAAAAGGGATCTCCAGACACAGCCAACGATCCCAGAGGATTTGCAGTGAAATTCTATACAGATGATGGCAACTGGGATTTAGCTGGAAATAACATCCCGAATTTCCCGATTAGAGACCCTATTCTATTTCCAAGTTTTGTACACAGCCGAAAAAGAAATCCAGAAACGAATCTGTTTGACGCTAACATGTTTTGGGACTTTGTCTCCCTACGTCATGAGACGGTGTTACATACAATATTCCAATTTACAGGCATTCCAGACGGCTACCGTAAAATGGATGGATTCGGTGTACACACATTCAAATTTGTGAACAAAGACAATGTACCAGTTTATGTTAAATTTCATTGGACCTCAGCTCAAGGAGTGAAGTATTTATGTTGGAAAAATGCCAGTGTAATTGCAGGGTCAGATCCAGACTATGCTACTAGAGATCTTTACAATGCCATTGCAGATGGAGACTTCCCCAGCTGGGACCTTTCCGTGCAAATCATGACATTTGAGCAAGCAGAAAAATATAAATGGAATCCTTTCGACATTACAAAATTCTGGCGCATAAATGATTACCCTTTGATTCCAGTCGGTAGAATGACCCTGAATCAAAATGCTATCAATTTCTTTCAAGAGTTGGAACAGTCGGCATTTCATCCTGGAAATTTAGTTCCAGGTATTGAACCAAGTCCAGACAGAATGTTACAGGGACGAATGTTTTCTTACTCAGATGCCCAACGATATCGTCTTGGGACTAATTTCAATGAACTCCCCGTTAATAGACCTTATAATGTAAAGGTCAACACATACATGAGGGATGGAAGCAACGATATCATTTACAAACCAGGATCACCCAATTATTTCCCAAATAGTTTTATGGGAGCTCAAATAGATCCTCGAGGTAATCAATCCGTTTATAAAGAAAAAGGGGGAGATGTTGTTCGCTTTGACACAGGAGAGGACGACAATTATTCTTTAGCCACTTGGCACTACACCGAAGTTATGACTTCGGACGATAAACAATCTCTTGCAAATAATATCGCGTCTCATCTTTCCAAGGCTGATCAAAGTATTCAACAAAGAACACTAGAGATGTATGGCAAAGTATCAAATGATTTAGAAAACAAATTAAGATCCCAACTTAGTTTCCCTTCGGCTCCTGATTTTGCCATAAACAGCTTGGGAAATAATAGAAGAGGATGACGCTAGTAAATATCATGGAGTTAAAATTATGTAGGTACACGAATATTATTACTAATTAAATAGTGGTAGTTATAAATGTACAATAATCTAATCTAGTGTAAGAGTAATTCTTGGACATAGTACAGTTATATAATTATTCAGGTCTTGGTATTATAGAAAATGTGGCAAGCAAAGAACAGCTAGGCGATTGTAAACTGAAATACATTTTGCTTTTATACATCGGGTTGTAAATGTAAAAAAGGATTCCGAAAGCTACTGTACTTTTATGTTTCTTATCATCCTACCTCTTATCAATCCCACGCATTTATTATTATAATGTGTTTTGTTCATGAAATACTTCTTTTAATTTCTAATGAATGATCTCGTATATACATGGAATTATATGTACATATTATGTGTTGAATTGTATTATTTGCTGTTTAATACATCTCAAAATTACTTTCTTATCGTATGAATGAACAATGAACGTATATGGCTATTGTCAATGAATGATACAATAATAAATAAATCCCCCGTTACTTCATAATTTAATTACTTACTGCATTGTACTATTGTGTTTTACAAATTGGGCTGTATCTGCATATATAAATTAAAATATAAGAAATAAAAATCAAATGAAAGATAGCCATAAACGGTCCATCATATCTGATATATCGGTATACATTACACTTGTAGTAGTGCGGCTGATATATAGAATGTAATTAATATTCAATAATACCAAATAAAATCTCTAACTGCAGAAATCGAAACGCATACGAATAATATGTATAGAAAATATACAGCATGTACTCTTTACTGCACATTAAGCAATGAATTAAAGTCCTTCGGAATGATTTTGTAATTTTTCATCGCAACCCATGAAATATGCAACTGCATTTAATTCAATGAGCTGAAATGAAGTGTAAACAAATATTCTTGCAAACTACAATGCATTTAATCCCATAAATCTACATACTATAATATTGGCTAATGCCAACCAATTTGATTACGAAAATGAAGATTAAAGAATTTGTCACGTTTTTGTCTACGTTTTTGTGTTGTAAGCAGTACAATTATTTATTCAATTTCCATAATTGTAATTTATTTTTCAACGGGTGTATGCAAGGCATTAATTAGTATACCTACAGTAGTATCACATTTTTAATATCTATCTTTGCTTATCAGTTATCGAAAACTCCACAAGTGACACAGCCGGTAATCAATTACCCAAATGGAAAGAAAAACATGCAGTTCCTGAAACAGTTACCGATCAAAAGGGAGTTCCAGTACCGAGCATGACTGCATCCTTAACCATGGGACGTGACGGACCGATAATACTGGAAGATACAAACTTTTTGGAACATATGGCTCATTTTGATAGAGAAAGAATACCTGAGCGTGTAGTACATGCCAAAGGATCGGGTGCTTTTGGAGAATTTGAAGTTACACACGATATCACAAAGTATACAAGAGCATCAGTTTTTTCAAAAGTAGGAAAGAAAACTCCAATGGCCATCCGTTTCTCGACTGTCACAAACGAACTTGGTTCCGCTGACACTGTAAATGATCCCAGAGGATTTGCTTTCAAGTTTTATACAGATGAAGGGAATTGGGATTTAACTGGAAATAATATCCCCAACTTTCCAATCAGGGATCCAATTTTGTTCCCCAGTTTTGTACACAG
>JABASD010001423.1:0-40666 GCA_019776165.1 Pogonognathellus flavescens
ACTGGTAGGCATACAAATGCTTTCAATAATTACACATACCTAATATAATTTTTAATATTAACCATTAATTAGTTACACACCTAGGTATTACAACTACCTATGACCTAATATAAAACACCTATCAATGTGATGTGATGACATTTTTTATGTTTAACAGACTACGCAAACTGTGGATCCAACGTTGATGAAGATGAGTATTTTCCTTTTCTAAAACGGCCAACATACAATAACACTGTGACACCGACACAAAATAATGGATTGAATTTAAAACCGAATATTGACAATTTCTCCGAAGGTAAACAATTCGTAGTTCTAATACAATATTTATATTTTGTCTTATGTTTCTATATCCTGCTATATATTTGTTACTTGTAAGATATGCGGCTTGTGTGTAATAGTTACTAACACTTTAAGGTACCCGTTGTTTTGCATTGAAACAAATAGCACATTTTAAATGGACGGGTGTGAATTCAATGTTGTGTAATAACAGTGACTCGGCATTAATTTCTGCAGGTCCTTCAAATACAGATAATTTGAACAATGATACTGAATCGGAAATAAACCCTCGAATAGCTGGAGGGTCTAACGCGGCACCAAATGAATTTCCATGGCAAGTCAGCCTTCAGCATAGTGGGGGACAACATTTTTGCGGGGGAATCATAATTCACCAATATTGGATATTGACAGCTGCACATTGCTTTTTAAAGTAATTCATTACTAATCGTTAAATATTATTATTACTGTTACACATAATATAAAGAAAAATTCAATTTTGAAAAATATTTTGCATTTGCGAAATCCATTTATTGTGATTTCTGATGCTCAGTGTGACGCCACATGACACTAAAAAAATTACGAACATCCGCGTTGCAGCTGGCATTTTGCATCTACAGGGGCCACCGCAGGAAATTCCTGTTTACAGTGATGTTGATTCAATTGTTTTTCATTCTCACTGGGTTCCATACTTGGGTAACAGAAATGACATTGCCTTGATAAGACTGAAAACTCCTTTACAATTGCGACCTAATATAAAACCAGTGTGTCTTCCAGAAAAAGGTTTGTCAATAATTTGTTGCAACTTGATTCGTTACAACTGTAAATACATGATTTCCAATGCCATGGCTATTTCGGTTGTCGTTTAGATAACTCATATGTTGGACAAAAGGCCACTATATCTGGTTGGGGATCGACTGATTCTGAAGAAAAAAAAGTCAACCGCTTGCAAAAATTATCCAAAGAAATTATTTCAAATGAGATATGTACGACAATGATTAATGCAATTAATAATAATAATAATACGGGTGCAAAATTATTTTCAACACAAATGTGTGCTATCGCTTACAGCCCTGGTGGCGGACCTTGTAGAGTAAGTTGCATTTTTAACTTTTTTTTATTTACAAATAACTTGTACAAATATACAAAAATGATTAAATTCACATCGATTTAACATTGTATTGGTCTAATTAAAGAATGATAATATTCTAGGGTGATTCAGGTGGACCTTTGGTTACGGCTGATACAAACGGAAAAAACCGAGTAATAGGGATAGCAAGTTACGTGTTTGCTAGTAGTTATTGTTTACGGCGGTCCGTGCCGGCCGTCTACTCAAGGATTTCACCATTTTTAGATTGGATATCGTCGGTGACCACATGGATTTCTTAGTAATTGGACATTTATTCTGCAAACTAGCGTTCAGACTATTTTTTGTAGAAATGTAAATAGTCAACATTTTACTTATCGTGCTTTTACATAATTGTACTGTTTTGTTACGAATAGTTGAATAGTTTGAAAATAATGTTTTTAATGAAACATCGTACTAAATAGTTGCTGGAAATTTTATTGATAACAAATAATACAGGATATATGTAGATCGCAAGTTATTGCAGCAAAACCCAATTTTACACAAAATAAAGAATGGAATTCCATCTTAATATTACCAACTTTTGACTATCAAATTAATCAAATGACGATATAAATGCGGGGTGCGCGCAGCGGTGGCCAGCGGCACATGAAATATCCATATGCAAATTAAAAAATTTTGAACTATTTTCTGAATACTAGCATAACATGCGCTAAAGAATAATAAAATTAAAGTGAATTTCTACATTCTACGGGAAGAGCTGACACAAGGAAGTTTTGTATTTGCGAGTATCCTAGTCTTCCTAGTATTATGAGCATCTTTTATTTATTGCACTTTAACGCAGTACAAATTCAGTATATATGTCGTTGTCCATTTGACCCAACCCGCCATTTGTACCTAATACGGTCAAATGGCCGCGTCCATTTGACAGCGTACAAATGGACGCGTCCATTTGACCCTACCCTTTAAACGCCATTTGACCCAAGTTTCTGGCAATAATGTTGTCATACTAAGTAATAGTAAAGAGTTAGTCATTAGTAAAGACCGGACAGGCAAAAGCCTATTTTTACTGCTAATTCCGAGTGATGTGAGACTTCGTATCTATCCATTTCACATACTGACAAGCTTATATTTTGATTCCTATTGTGCCTATTTTTGCTTATTTTCAGTTTTTAGTGCCTTTGTTTAGGCATTTATTTATTTTGCCTATTTTGGGTTTTTGGTGCGTATTATTGCCTATTTCGTAAAAAATTGTCCCAAAAAAGGCGAACGGTTTAATTTAGAAATACAATACACCTACATTGACTGTTCGGAAGTGAAGAATATTTTTGTATCTATCTTCTTGCTTACTTCTGTCTCTAATATAAGTCTAAAACGTCTTCATTCTGCTCTCGATGTTTGTAATTTTTGTTCCTAAATAATCTGAAGTTTGTATTTTTAGCCACAACATTTCCTCTTCAATGGCAAAAAGTCTCATCGCATTCTCTGTCGTTTAAAACCTTAATTACTTTAAACAGATAAAAATTCTTGCTAATAGTGTTCTTATTCTGAAGTGTTGCAATTGTCCAACATTTAGGTGGGTTCTTTTGAAAAAGCACCCAAAACTTTTTTATTGGTTCTGAAATATTATCATCCACAACGTTGTCAGTTTCCATAATTTTTTCGGTGTCATCTCGTCATAACTTAATCGCTCGGAAACTGGTCATGAACACTAGAAGTTTCGAGAATTTAGTCCAATACTCAAGTTGCATTTTCCTGTTTAATATTAATAATACCAAAATTATAAAAACTATCAAATAAATTACCTTCATTAAGACTTAAAATTATTGTTTGGTCATATTTCAGATTTAAAAAATGTGATTAGTTTACCTTCACGTATTAATGCAGCTTCAATAAATTTTAATATAAGTCTCACCTCAGCAACGTCTGTGCCACCCCGTAAAATTGTGCAGTCTAATGCACAAGTTTATATTCCTTAACATTATTATTGTAATGCACATAATTACAATTTGACTGCGGTTTCATTATTTATCATTTGTAAACAAAGTTTTAAGTAAAATGTATCTATGATGAAATGATTGTTTGATTTAATACTAACAATTAACAATTATTACGTTGTATGAAAGCGTTTAATATTGCTACAAACTTGGTTCAAGCCCGTAAACTTGTGCAGTCTAACGCACAAGTTTTTATTTCTTAACATTATTATTGCAATGCACATAATTACAATTTGACTGCGGTTTCATTATTTATCATTTTTAAACAAAGTTTTACGTAAAATGTATCTATAATGGAATGATTATTTGATTAATAAGAACAATTAACAATTATTACGTCGTATGAAAGCATGTAATATTGCTACAAACTTGGTTCAAATGGCGTTTAAAGTCTAGGGTCAAATGGACGCGACCATTTGATCCAGGAATAAATGGACGCGGCCATTTGACCGCATTAGGTATAAATGGCGTGTTGGGTCAAATGGACTACGACATATACACGAACATAAAAAGTTCCACTCTACTACTCCAATGCTTATAATATTTACTACGGGAGACATTCACTCATTCATGCCGTCATGTCAATTCGCTCATCTTTATTGTTCAGCTCGGTTGTTGTAATTGTCATTGTAATGAGTGTAACTGCATGTGTCTCTCAGTCTCCACTCTTCTCCTGCTCACCACTCTGTGACTCTTCTGACTCACTTCCTTTTCTCTAATACAATCTCTTCTTCTTTTTCTTCTCATATTATTCTGCGCTCTTCCACTCTAAACTCCAAACGACCCTCTTTTTTCAGTTTCACTCAATCTCTTTAAAAACTCTTTGTCAGATGTACCTCTACTACACTTGCATATTACAATATATACCAAATGAGAATCTCCTTCTATGTGCTTTACTTTTCACAGTCTTCTCCTTCTCACTAAAAATGTTTTTTATGTTTTGTAGATACACATCATGAGATTCTTTTGCTTTATTTCACATGATTTTATTTGTTCCATTCTTTTGTACAGTCCATTTATTCTGTCATAAAATAAAAGGGTTATAGTATACACGACTTACTACAGGCAAAAGGACATTACAATAATATTAGCTAGTTGCACTGTACCTACAAAGATGCAAATGCGATTTTTTACATACGTTCAAAGCAAAACCAAGCAAGGTGTCTACTGTCTAACACAATGCCTGAGTTGTCTTTAAATTGTAACCCTACAATTTTATTCTTACAAGGCAAAGCGTGAAAATTCTATGCATATGATAACACACACGTTTACTCCAAATCACACACAGGTCCTGCAATTTATTCACTTGATGTTTTAACTGTCACATTCTAAAATACAGATTTGAATGAGAATCTAATAACTGTAACTTTTTCTTGGTGAGATTGCCCTTTTACTAGTAGTTACAGATAATAATATAAGGGACTATATATAAATCTATATACATCTTTTACTACCAGGACAAAATATACTAGAAGCTACATCATGTCACATCACAGTTATAATTTACATATACAGAATACATGTAGTAGCCAGGCAAGATGCTAATGAATTCTCGGCTTTATTGTAATAACGTGGTAAAAGGAGAATGAACGTATGGCTGATGAGACGTGACAGTTTGTACAGGCATGACATTACAATATCGCACAGAATGCCTTTGTCTATTTAGACTTAAACAATAATGATGAAGGTGAGCATTGTATACAAAGCCTAGCCTGCACTACCAACAACAGAGTACCTAGTTTTAGTAGAAGAGATGAGCATAGAAAATAAGTAAAATGATAGGAACTGTCAGAAACGCTTAGTTTTGAATTGTACCAATTTAGAAGTCGCTTTGGGTAGCCTTTTCATCTTTTAATACAAGAACCACGACAGATTCATTTGTCATCTCTGTGCTCCTTGCTGCGCATTAAAAAATGAATTACTCTGCTAAAAAGAGAAATTCCCCACACGTAGTTGTGAAGAGTAGTCTCTTAATATGCAAATTTTTAACTGAACCAAGAGCGTAACTGACTTTTGTAGGTCTAGTGATATATACGAGAATAATAATAAAAGTAATTTAGTAGCTTCAGCTAGTCTTTCATGTTTTACCATTTCATTTTGTTATTACTAAAAGAAAAATGAAGAAAAGACCTTGTGTATAGTAGTAGTGTGACTATGTGTGTATAAACTGCCTGTATAGTAGTGACTGTCTTGTAAATATAAATTGGTCATTCATTTAGGTACATTCTTCACAGATAAAAAGAGAGACATTGCGTGTTCTTTAGTAAAACAGTACGAGAGTTTGATATAAAGGAGTAAGTATACAGAAATGTATTTTATACAAGTGACATCAGGTGATTTGAGTTGAGCTGTTGAAAGAACAGGGGGAAGGGATTCAGATGGAAGTTAGTCGGCTTGTGTATAGTTTGGTTGTCACATTGAGTTAGCCACGGCCAAGATGTCAGTCGGTATCTTTTCTTCTTGTCAAATGTCATCTGTTTACCTCCAGCAAGAACAAGGGACAGTCAGTGTCATTACATCCACAGGTGTTGGGAAATATCCTCTCACAGTAATTTTTCAATTAGGATTATCTCTTACACACGGAATGTGTCTATTGCCAGTTGGGACTGAATATACAAACACATAATGCAATCATTACTATAAATCTACCTGTAGGTACCTGCCTTTAAACATAAAGACACATCTGCATCTGGTAGTGGCATAGCTATACGTACGTAGGCTATATGTCAAAGCAAAAAATTACATGTATTAATGCTGGTATTGCTTTTGTATAGTGTTGTAAAATATCTGGTGGTGTGTATTTATATGCTGCACATGCTCACGGTTTAGTAAGTCTCTATAAAAAATTGATCTTTAATATACAAGCATCTCCATTTGTACTTGTGTGTGTATTATACAATTGTATATATATGTACAAGTTAACATGGAATGCTTTTCTACTGAAACGCAAAAAATGATTGTATGTATATGGTTCTATTGACTTGTTTTATTTTATCATTCAACTTGCGCTCTAGTCTTTCCCCTACTGTAGGAGTGCTTTAATTGATGTAATATCCTATAATATATTTTAAGCATGCAGGCATCGATTGATTTTTTTGTGGTGTCTCAAATGTCAAAGTTACATTAGTAAATATTAGCGTAATTTAGGGTGGTGATCTCAATTATAATCGTCAATTCGTCATTCATATCGCCTTGTGTTAGCACATTTTAAAATAATTTTTTGTTATGTAAAGCAATATTAAGTATTATATTAGTACACCTGAGTCTATCCAAGTTATATAAATTCAGCACGACATTTCATAAATAACCAATACAGTTTTACAACAACAAATCTTAAATCTACATTATTATTTTAATTCCCTGATTAAATCTACAATGCAGAAAGTAGTATTCGTGTTTACGTTGAAGCAATGTTAAACGAAAGGTGATTCAAAGTAATGAAACAATTATTGAAAATACTTTTATGTTTGTGAATAGTAGCTAGTATAATTTCGGTCAATAATGTTCTACAACACTCTTTTTCGTATACAAATTCATTAGTAATGTAATAATTATCCATTTTCATGTTAATTTGAATAGTCAAGTTATGTAGTCAAGCTGAGTTGTCCAAGTCCAAATCACGTCACGGAATCTAACCGGTATCTGTTTGTATTGTACCTACTACGCAGTTCGGTAAATAATCCTTCAGAAATTACACAAAATAAATAGACATTGCCTTTAATGACTGTTTAACTTGCGATAACTGAAGAAATGAAATCAAAGTGGTCTGCTTCGCGAGGTATTCAATTGCTTTATTAATTACAACGCAAGGATAATGTGTTGTTGGTTTAGGTGTATATAATGATGAATGTGTGGGCGTACTTCATATGAACACTGAATATGGTTGGCACAGACAGGTAATCTTCTTATTGAAGCTGTTTAGATGAAAGTCAACTATGTTGGCCCTTTGGAAATTGATGATGATTGACCTTGTGACCGGAGGAAAGCCCTAATGATACTCTTGCTTGAAACTTACACTTTATTACAAATGATACATCATTGAGCATTGTGTTCGTGTTACATAAAAATATGTGTAGGTACAAACAGCTATCTATAATGAACGTTACTAAACGAGTGTGTGCCACGTAAGAAAGGTGTTTTTGTAACATGAAGGGGAAATTAGACTCAAGTCAAGATTCTTATACTTCTACAAAAGTTCTTATAAAACTTCTTATACTTGTATAGTATAAGAGTCCTTTCTTATCATAAAAGAAGAGTCATACACAAAGTAAATAGTAAACGAAGACGGATGTAGTATGCAGTACTCTAGTTATGTACTCCTCGGCTGGAATAGGTGGGTAATATGATTGTTGTTGTGTAGTTAAAGGTTTAAATTGTTCGATTAGCCTGCGGTCACCAACATGAACACGAGATACGAGTTGCGACGACGTAAGAGATAGAGAATGTGAGAGCAGAAGATAGCGAGAGACATTGTTGTTATATATCATTGGTTTTGTCCTGTGTTTTGTTATAGAAAAGAGAAGGTGGAGTGACAGAAGACTTGACATGAGGATTTCTCTCTGTGAATTTATGAACTCAGCTCAGACTTGTTTTTTATGGCTAATAGAAAAGAGACTCGAAGAATAAGAATCCTTTGGTTGTATATGACAGCCGAAATGTGAACTATTGCAGGGAAGCAAAAGCTCAAGCAAAAAATTCCCCAGAATGTTTCCGAAGACATTCATTGTTCTATTGACATGCAAAAAATCCTTACACACAGCTCATTTTGTTCTCTTTTAACTCAATCTCTGTAGTCTCTCTATCCCTGCACCAAGATATGGTCTCAATGTCTCTAAACACAATTTCAAATTGTAAATTCGTAAAATAGCTACAGAGTACAGAGAATGTTAAAGATGAATTTGTAAACGTAACCTGACTCAGAAACAACAAATGCTGTGGAAAATAGATGCGTAGATACAGAGCAATGCTTTTGTGAAAATTTAACGACTGCATTAACTAGTTGACTGGATTTTTTGCAAATTGGAAAGGCATTCAGGGAAGGACAGATTGCAACTCTTGAAGAATGTTACCAACACATTTACACCTATAAGCAGTTGTATAACACGAGAGTTATATCGTTTTGTTGAAATGCAATAAAATTACAATTGGCAGATAGTTGCTAACAATAATAAGTATCGGTGACTGACTCGTAATAGCACAATAAATGTTTTGTGTTCTATTCCATTGCTGTTTGTGTGTTGTGTGGAGATGTGGAGGCAGGTGGGAATTGTCGACGAAGAAAGTGGTCGCATCCGCGTATGCTCATTTTTATTACAACCATTGTTACTCAAGAGTCAAGCTGCATCTATAGAGTAGTCTTTTTTAATACTCTCTATAATACATATACGGATAGAACTGCACAGGGCTACCACTAGGAAGTTTTTGCAATAATTCTTGTTTCTCTGTTTATAATGACGAGAGGAATGAACAAGTCGTGGCGGAAAGGAGACGACGAGCCATGAACTTTTTACTTAAATTAATTCTTAACATATCCATCACAATCTCAAGTATTTGCTACTTACGTTAGATATTTAGGATCAGATTATGTGTCCGTATTAAAACTACTAGGTACTCTGTTTCAATAATACTTGCATACCTATATACATACCTAGGTATAGTTAAACGAGAAGTTCCAGTGCAGTGTTTGCTGGTGTGTTGAGTTTATACACACTACACCTAGGTATTAAGAAATCATAGATAGTACACATGGTAGGTACACTTATTTTGCGTTTGCATTGCTTAACACTATCACCATCTGATGCAGCAGCATCTGTACTGCCCTGACTTGACTCCCTTACTACATACACTATAAAAAACACGAGGATACTCAAGTCAAGCTATTATCCTATTTATTTATTTCCTATCTCAAAAGAATTATTAAATCATATCATTGTCAATTGATTAATAAAAGTTTAAGAAATATTCTTTACTCCAACCAATTGGAAGATGAAACTTACCTACATTAAAAGCGGTTTTTAAACTTTTTCCGTCACATATTTCAAACTGCTTTGGGTCAGTAATGAATAGGATTTTCAAATTGTAATCACCTCTCAAATTGCCTAATGCCTAAGTATGCGTTTTCATTATCAGCTACTCGTTACTCAACTAAAAACCATCATACTACTAGCTTAGTTGAATTTGTCTGAAGTTATATCATCCCCGGTATGTCGACTTGCCTAAATCTGCTTAGGAAGGCCAATTTTGACCCGCTCTTTCTGCCAAAGGTGGTGACCAAATCTATTGCATAATTTTTCTAATGTTTTGTAGATGTAGATAGTAATTATCATGTAAAAATTTCCGGTAGACCTGTGGTAGAATTTTAACGCATGTAAATCCCACTCGGTACTAATAGTACAGCCATAGGAAAACTGATGTCTTTACAGTGTAACAAGACAACAAATTGACCTACATATACACATGAATATAGTAAATATGAAATTACACTCATTAAGTTATGAGGCATAAAAATCGAAATTACTAATAAAAATTATCAACTTAGGTACATTAATGAATTATTTATTTCATATTGTAATGTGCTTATAGAATTTACTATACAGTGCATATGAATGAATTGAAACTCTACAAGATATCTTCAAAGTATCATCAAAATCGTTTCAGTTTTGAACCTTTCTTGCTTGTAGCTGTATAAAGAGTCAAAAGGAGATACAATCACATGGAGGAAAGAGATAGAAAATGATTATTACATTACTGGATATAATTTTATAAGTGCCCGTCTATAATGGTGAAAAGATAAATTTTGATTTTGTCCTATCACCTTAGTCATCCGTCTCTTTTGTGAGACGTTGTGAGGGTTGATTTTGTTAATGGTCAAAGAAAATAAATATGAATTGATGGGTCATCGAGAAAGGCATCAAGAAAATAAAGAGAGATGTATTTCAGAATACGTAGGTACCTTTTGTAAAGATAAAATCGCGTATCCTCGTCGTCGTCGTCGGTACCGGTATAAAGAAAGAAATCCTCCACTACCACACAACAAATACCGAAATATGTGTGTAATGGTTGGAAGCGTTGGATAATATTAGGTAATAATGTGAGAAGTGTTATTGATTTAGAAAAAGATTGCCTACAATTGATACAGATAACGTCCACGTCAATCCATTCACATATTTATACAACAAAACTACTTCTGTGGCATGAAATGAATTTTCAGAGTGTCTTCTATTAACTTGACTGATGCTGCCGTTGTTGTGGAATCAATGTTACTCGCAAACGTTGATGGACTGACCAAAGAGTATAGAAGATATCTCTTTGGATGTTTATATGTGATGGTGGTGGTGGTGGTACTGGATGGGATAATAAACGACAGGCAAATGAAGGAATTCTTTGTGAATGCAGTGAAAGGGAAGAGACCCCCACCCTGAGAAGAGTTGGACACCCCGCAGTTGGCAACAATTGTCAGGGTCTCTAGGACGCCCTCGAGGTGAGTCTTCCAACACTGACTGCACAATCGATCATTAATCTTGGGATGAACCCAAGGGACACCGCAGCATCATCTCACATTCAAAGTCAAATGCAAACCAAGCCACTTATTACTAACACAGAGGAATACATAACGTTATGTTACAAACGATCTATAACAAACGCTAAATAAATCCAAACCACTTTCTTCCACACTGAAATTCTTTGTCGACCAAAAAATTAAAAAGTCTCCCATCTCTCTTATCGTTAGTTAGTATTCCCTTGTCTAACACAAAATCCCCACACTTCTGCTTAATGTAATTCTGTGGAACCTTTACTTGTAACATTACCCTTTATGACTGTATGGACGAATTGAGAGAATCTATATGATAATATATTAGTCGTATGATAGCAATCTGCTGTTTTCATCTCATCTCTTGTGTCGAAAAGATTACAAGTGTGTGTGTGTTAGTAGGTATTAGGTATATCAACTCACTCTGTTTGAAATTAAGTTGAGTGTTTACAAAGATCTGTTGCATCATGCATTATTGACCAAGTAGTAAAGCGACTCAAGTTCAGGTTCATCGTGTCCGGTGTGATGTGATGGACTTGAATTTTACCTGATTTGATGTGAGTTAACGTAATAAATCTTATAATCTCATGGTGGAGGTATCCTTTGAGTCTTTAGTGTTATATTAGTATATAGCAGTACATAAAATGATAGTAGGGAGATATGCTTAAGGTAAGAGTACATTTATAAAGTACTTACAGGTTTTTCAATATTCCACTGTTAGGCTCACCGACGGTGGTGGTGGTGATGGTGATCGTCGGATTGTACTACAAGCAAAGAGTCGAGCAAAAACCAATTAATGATAAAATCTTTTATTCTCGCATCCCCATGCACCAAACTGTTTTCTTCTTGGGCTATTTTCTCTTCTCGCTCCCTGGAATTGATTCTGAATTGAGTCTGTGTATGTTAGTAGGCGATCTTTTGTTGTAAGTGCAACGCAGGAGATCTAATTCCAATTAATTACACCAACTCCGCAGTAACAATATTATTTCTTATACCCAGCTATTAAAAGCTTAGATCTAACTCTTTAGGAGATTTATTGTTGCTCGTCTATTGTCATTTTTTGAAAATGTTTAAGCATAGTCAACAAGAGTTGCCGTATTTGCAACTTCTTAACAACACAACTTTGATTTTGTCCAAAAGAAAGTTTAAATATGGGTTGGAAACATCGAAATTTTACATGGTAATATATTCGGTTCGGGTTCAGTTGCTATTTCATGCTGATATTATATGCATGTGTATTACTTACGATTCTGAAAGATAATGGAGCTTGCTACACGAAACCTGTGTGATATAAATGAATGAAATAGTTTTAGCCATGATATTTATTAATTTTGGCTGCAGAGTTGTATGAGATGATTGTTGCAGCTTATATTATGGACTTACATCTTTCTTACTGTACCAATAATATATTAGTACTAGTATTGTTATGAATGAGACAGTTTTCATCAAAATCATTTGTCCTGTGAGGATACAAAAAGCCATCTCATGGTAGAAAGCAGCCGGTGAATCATAAAGGAGGAATAACGATGGAAATCATCACAGAGCGTTAAATGAAAGGAGCCCAACTGTCCCAGTCGTGTCTCATAAGGACTCTCTTAAGATTTTCTTTGTCTCATTCTTCAAAGAAGAAATGCAAAGTTCGTGAGTTGCTCCACTGCTATTAGGCACCGTTTTAGAGAATCTAACCCATAGCCACACACACGACTTCATTTACCAATACAACGCGGCTAAAATACACACAAGGTATCTTCAAAGGATGAGACAGTTGTTTTTTGTAATATTTTCTCTGACATAGGACGAACACAAAAACATCAGGAAAAGTATTGGCTTTTTGTTGTAAAGTAAGTGCTCCCTACATTTTTATTTGGCTTGTCTTCTTCTCTCGGTTCATATAAAAGATTGTGTTTAATCATTTCGGCCACGGGCAGGGCCACGGAATCTTCTTGCAAAGCCGCAGAATGACAAAAAGAAATTATACAGATATTACAACACACAATGTTAAATAACCCGGTTGGAACTGGATGTCTCTCTTTTATATTTACACTGACAAGTTTCTTTGCTTTTTGGCTTGAGTTCTATCTTGAATCAACTTTACCGAAGTAAAAACTCCGGGAATTTCTGTTGTTCCTGAAAAACTTTCACTGAAGACTTTCTGTGCAAAACTTTTATCAGAGATTCCCGGAAAAATATTTTACAGAACAGAGAAAATACTTTCTTTGAAAACACTTAGGGCAGATAAATCTACATCACAGCGTTTTACAATTCAGACTTTCTGGTGGTATACCCAACTAAATCGTTACAACCTTAAGAGTTTAATGATTTTCATTTGTTCATGGAATGATGATATAGAAGAAAGTATAAACAATAAAGGGCAAGTGTCTCTGTTTTTGTACTATTATTGTTATGAGCATATACCGAGTTAATTTTTGTGGGTGACACTTGGCGAGGGAAGTAGTAAAACGGAACGAGGATGAAAAATGCTGTTAAAAAATACTCGGCTCATTCCGCAACATTTTTGCTCTCATTTCCTCCTTGTAAATGTTCTGCCGGGATGGGGTGCTGCTTGCTGGGCTCCATGGGGAAGTTTTGACATTATGAGGTAGAGAGTTAGCAGAAAACAGTCTCATTGGAAAAGGAAGCATATGGCTACAATGTACAATAAGGTAATTAACTCAAGCCGACGACGACTCATCTGACAAGCCGAGAAGACGATTCAACTTTAAATCACCGAAACTCTTGCAGTAGTCAACTCTTCGTAGTTTTGCAACATTAACATTCAACTAACCAAACCGAAAGAATAATTTTACGGAACTTGCTCCAACGTAGAGAAATATTGTCGCAGTCGCAGCATCAGCATCTCCGATTGTTATGTTATTGTTGCTACATAAAATTTAAACCTTTTCTCGCATCTTCAACAGTAACAAACGCAGTAGTGGTCTTACGAGAACATTTGTACCACCACCACGCACTTACACTTGTTTTCGAAAACTATATACCCAAGAATACATGTGTATTGTAGTAGTAGCAGTGGTAGCAGCAGCACAAGTTAATTTGCATTCGGAAATTTCCATTGCATGCAGCTCAGTGTTCATCATTAGCATGCAGAGTCAATTTGACTATAAAACGCCGTAATGTTTCTCTCGCTCTCTCTCTCCCCATTCTACAATTTGAACATTAAAGGATACAGACGACAAGTGAAGACAAAAGGAAACACAGGGAATATAATCTCCTACTCCTGGTGCTTAGTACAGTAGATACATTCTTCGTCCTCCCCTTTTCCATATAAATATAATACCTGACTGACAGTCTTTAACTTCTTGGTTTTGTCTTGTTCGGCTTTAGCAGAGGATAATACCTAATGTCTTCGTCCTGCGATCATGACTCCTTTAAAAGGAAACTTGGATTTAATGTGACGTTTATCTCCGCCAAACGTCAATGAAAAACACAGCTGTCAATTGCTATTTGTTTTATGCGACTCTTGCTCTCCTTATATTCTCATCAATAACACATGCTTTGCTCTCTGATGTACTCTCACGTTTATTTTATCTCTGCAAATTATGACTTTACTAATTATGCACGAGATACTAAAAATTCATCAAAAGTTCCGTTAATTTTACGTCTCAGCCTACTAAAAACGGAGAAAAATGTAAATTAGCTTTACTACAACATGTACAGAGCAAAGGAATACTTACTTAGACTATGGAATTTTGTTGCTTGCAATTTACTTTGTCTCAAGAGGATTACTCGTCGGGATCTTAAAATCAAAAAGTCTTTATTACTATAGAGGAATACTATATTCTTAGCAAGCAAAATAGTAAGATGTGACTTTTGAAGACAATGAGACCTGCACGAATAGAACAGTAAAAAGAACAGCACTGCTATAGATCTAAGCTGTTTTGGGAGTTTCTATCTCCTCCTCCCCATTCCACTAACGAATGGGAGTTCCTAATTGAAGTTAGTTTGGTATTAAAGTTAATTTGGAATTGGTAAGCTACCAAACAACAAACACTACTTGTAAAAATGCTCTTTTGCTCTCTCCTCCCTGAAATTCATGCACTATGTAAATATATTTATTTTTGTAGGTGCCTTTAGGTAATTTATTGACTCCTATATTCTATTTTAATTTTTTTCAGATTAAAATGTCTGTAGACTTTATTCAATCGGACATTATTGACTTTAAACTAGTATTTTGATGTAGGTGTCATGTACTTTTCTTTGCTTAGTAGGTATACATATATCACAAACTGTATAAAAATGTGAAAAATCTCATCAGTTTAAAATTTTGGAATGATAAATGCAGTGTCATCATTCATTATTGTACTGTATGTTAGATATCTATAGATAAATGTAGAAATAACTGAATGTATAAAGTTGAGACTGATTTTAAGTGCATAGGAAAACAACCCATTTATTTACATTTCACAATGCAGAGCACACGTTGTTGCATTAATTTTCTTTTCAGCCAACTTGGCAAATAACTACTATCTTCCAAAATGATTTGGAATGAATGGCTGTTTACGTATTTGGGAACATAAGAATGAAAGAGACGATACACAGTCGTGAATCATCTAGTTGTAAATATATAATTTTATAATTGAAAGAATTCGTGAACCTATGTCGAATGATAGTATTAGGTACAACACGTATTTTTATGTTGCAAGTACACATGAACGTAGGGTTGTCTGATCGTATCATAGAAAAGTTTCTCACTACTCTTTCCTTTCTTTGCTGTACGGAAATAATAGCACATACCGAGTGCGAGGATGGATCAAGACGAAAAGGAGGAAAGATCCAAGATTATTGGATCAACTAACATTCTTTACAATTTATTTTCGATAAAAATTCTTGGAATAACTTTTGTAAAGAATCATGCAGCTATACACATCAGCCTTGTGCAGATATCGTATACCACCAACTGATTCTGAAAGCATTTCACATTCTATTTTCTACTACAGACACAGTACAAGTATGCTACAACTAAAAACTACTGGTTATTGTAGAATGGAAGCAAAACGCCTTCTTTAGCAGCTACATCACAAATTACTACACACTATAAGTGCACAAGGACTGACAATGACTGCTACGATGATCAAATGCGAATACGGCGAAATAAGCGTCTCAATTAACTAGCTCTTTTGTACTTTACTCCACTTCACTACTATTTAACTACATAAGGTTTAGGTTTAAGCAAGAAATTTTACAAGAACACATGGACGCGAAAAAAAAGTTCAAGAAATACAAAGATTCCTCAAAGGTATGTGTAATAAGGACCAGATATATTTTCTTACTCCTATAGTAGAGTATTATTACTATAATGTTGTACATATAATGTACAATAGTGGATGTTGTGAAAAGAAAAAAAATTGAGGCAGGACAACAGGATGAGATAAAGTTGTGGCAAAGTTTTTGTGGCTTGAAAGCCGAGTTGGTAAATGAACTGCGTGAGGATGAAGAAAAGAAGCTGCTGGAACTGATTGGGACTTTGATGGCAATTTTTGTGGAATTAGCAGACAGCAAGTTGAGTCTTAACTATACAAAAGTAATAACAACGACATACTCAGATCATCACATTTATTTCTATTCTTTCACACTCAAAAATTCTTTTTCTCCTCATTGGGCCTTCATACCTGAACATTTCTCTGACCACTGACGAGGAACCACAAATGTATACTTTGACTATTTTTTTAACAGTAAGTCATCTTTAAATGCTACAGTTGTTTATGTAATTTAAAAAAGGTTACTAACAATATACAAGTTTTAAAATTGGAGTAATCGATCCGTTTAATCCACAAAGTTTCTTAATGGAAATTAATGAAAAGTGGTTCAAATGAAAAATCTTGGTAATCGTATTGTTTTATTGTTTTGTTAGAGTTTATACATTTACATAACTTGATAAATTATAAAACACGTTTCCAATCAATTCTTCAGTTTGGGTGACTAGTGATTCCAAAATTTCTACTAAACCAATGCAGATATACATAATCAAATGTAACCCTGCATAAGTAGTCGTAAAATGTTTCGTGAATTATTTGTAGTTAAAATATTCACTTCCCAAGCATGAATTATTCAAAGCTATATTATACAATTAATGTAATTGTGTAAAACTATGCATAATTTGGTGGAACAAAATATATTATCCGTTCAACACATATTTAGTAGATTAAGAGTCACACCGCTTTCGTTTAAATGTTATGCAATCAGTGAACTGGCTTTTACTTAACATGTGTGACTAAACATTCGACAAAAATGAGTTACTTTTAGCAATTAAGCACTCTCCCATTTTAACACAGTTACATGCATACAAACCATACCATATCTATCATTGAAACCTATATTTGGTATACCAACCAAAATTAAGCTTCAAAGAACGAAGAATACAGAAAGGACAACTTATTACATGAACACATTCCATAGAAAACACTTATTCAATATGTTTACAGCATTGCCCTCACAATCTAGACATCTTTTATTGTTTATACAGTAGTATTTTCATGCCTGTACGTGTAACGCTTATACCAAACTCATTCCATATACATTTACATAATGCAGTAGTTCTTGAAGTAAGATGTACCAAGTACCTATAAATACTTGTACAACCGTCATACAACTAAAAACTACTGTACATCTGTACCTATTTGTTGAAACAAAGTTTTCTTGTTACCTAAATCTTTCAGGCTAATGAGACTGCACTTCTGTCTGCAAAAGGTTATCTGCAAATGATCGAGGGTTATCGCGCCATATAACTAGATGGATATTTATCTTTCGCAGTTACTGGAGCAGCTTTCCCGTGGAACTTTTTGTCATTGAATGCTAATTGATTTTACATCCGCATTTATACATATAGAGTACAAAATAATATATTAATAAATGTGCGTTTCTTAAAATGGGCGTTTCAAGATCCCCATTAATGATATATCCTATATAGTTAGCGGACTCACATGAGTATGTGTTTACTCAACCTTCTTTTACACGTAATAAATATGAAGCTTTTAGCAATAGCTGCCTACACTAAAAATTACTAGGATTGAAAAATGTTTTATATTAATGATTTTTAACCCAGTAATCTTAGCAAAAACAAAATAAATTTTAAACACTACATTATGTGCTTCTATAGGTAAAGTTTTCAATAGAAATGTATCTAGCTATAATTATACATTTTGTGTTTCAGAATACCATATTATCAATATTCATAATAAGTGTATCAAATACGCTGCGCGTGAGTAGGTACTCGACTGGCTCTCTCCACACGTTTTAATTTAATAAGTGACTCTCGTACATTTTTATAATAGTTAGTGTATCTCACT
This sequence comes from Pogonognathellus flavescens, assembly GCA_019776165.1. NCBI lineage: Eukaryota > Metazoa > Arthropoda > Collembola > Entomobryomorpha > Tomoceridae > Pogonognathellus > Pogonognathellus flavescens. Next base: position 18,193 of record JABASD010001423.1, read on the forward strand.
CAAAGCTTTACTAAATGGTTATATAGACGGTGACGGGTGTACAAATTACAAGTACAATAGCTCTGTGTGTAAGTAAGCTGTTGTGAGGGTTTTGTGTATGTGTCTGTTCAGTCTTATCGTTATCTCGTCACTTAATGCGCCCAAGGACCATAAAATGTGACTCTGTGTATGTGGATGCATTCACGCTTCTTAAGTTTAGAGTCGGCAGCCAGGCAAGACCAAGACAACACAGAACAAGAGGAAGTTTAGTACAAGTACATAATACTAAAGAGGAATGAATCCGAAGGAAAAGTCAAGACGAAACGAAATCACCAGCAGAAAGCAACAATTAAAGCTCTACCACAATTTTCACAGTCCCCAATATGTTCCTACAGTCTTTCCTTGTAAAACTCAAGCCCTATAATCGCTGACAACTTTATGCTGACAATTATGATAAGCTTTACTTCTTCCTACGACCACTTACAGGGTTAGAGAAGATGTTCTTCTTTCTTCGGCTAAACGACGACAGTCTTGCTGTTTGTCCTTCTAGCATACTTAAATAGAATAGAATCTTTTACTGCCGTTATGTATTTAAACTTTATTGCTTTTGTGCTTATTATATAATGAACTGTGTAAATGTATTAGTATCTATTAGCTATAGAATTTATATTGAACTAAAAATGTGCGTCATTATTATACATTACAAAATTACATAACAGATAAGTATAAAACCATAGCGTGGAGACAGAATGCATTTCAATTTTGAATTGGACTTCCTCTCTTCTGTGTTTCTTTGTCAGAAGCAGTTAGCAACACATTATTAGTTAAAGAAGGCATTCAGAGAGTTTGTGGTGTAAATGAGCAACGTTTTAAGTTGTCAACTCTCGCATGTTTGTTTAGAATCGAATAAAAATCGTGACGCCTGCTCGTCGAAGGTTTATCAGTAAAGGGTTAATAGGGCAAACATCTTGCTTAATATTTTCATCCTTTCCGTGCATTACATGAGAAAAATATACTTGTACATAGATACTACAGCTGCAGTCAGCCCACACCGTCAAAAGTTATTTTGGAAATAAATCGAAGCATTTAGAATCAGAAAAAACAGAACTGTGTATTTTCGACAATGTGTCTTCGACTGCTACTTACTACTACATAATCACTTTTACGATTATAGCAGTAAATGTGGCATCACATGTAAATGAATTAAGTTACGTATTATATGGTTGTCGATTTTATACAGTTCAATACAATTCTGTAGTATACTTACTTATAATATGACTATACCACACACTGCATTTGATTTATATGGAGTTAAGTAAATCAGTTGATATAATTATACAGAGTCATAGACATGTGTATGTATTTCATATTCTATGTATGCAATAATATAATTTTGCTTTATACATAAAATTGTCAATTTCTATGAACAAACACAAATTGTGTGTACTTTACAAACACTAACCAGAAGTGCGTCACTAGCTTTATAATCTTGCTAATAACCATTTCTAGAATCAGTAATCTGATTTTAGAATTAATCAGTATTTCAATTCGTTATGATTTTACATAGTCCGGTGTGGTGTTTGTAGTATGAATAGATTTTTATTGTATTGTATTCCTAAGTGCTAACCCTCGTATTTGTATACTAAAAATAATTACCTATGGTTTACATGCAAAATTATAATAATCATATCATAAATATTATTAGCAATACATTTCATAAAAAGAAATGAATAATGATGACAGAGGCAAAAAGTATTGAGCCAAAACCAAAAATCTGGCAAGAATTTGTAAAAAGTAAAAAGAAAGTCAACCTGAAATATAAAGTAGCTTATTCTCACCAGAGGAAAGCGGTGATTACTTCATTTGTATATACTTATACTGCACCAATACTATACTATAGCTGTATGTATAATTTCAAGCTGAAACAATCCGAGCTACATTTACATTACATTCCCCCTAATTTTTACATTTGAGTTAACCGAGCGAATAAAAGTCGTCTGTTTGTGTGCCGGTTGAAATCGGCGATTAAAGGTTCTATTCAAGAACATTATATGCATGTGCAGATTACTCCCGGTGAATTCTGTGTGAGCATTATCATAACCTAAAGAAGCCACTCAGAACGTAAATGTAGCTTCACATAATTGTAATCTCCCATTAACCGCATAAGGAAAAGCATTCTTTCTACATGGTCGAGTCCCAGTAGCTGTACTTGTGATGTGAAATACTTCGCATATATTTTAAGCCCGGAGAAAAACTGAAAAAGTCAACATACTTGAAAACGATATGAATATAAGTTATACATATATAAAGTATATGGAAAAATTGTATATAGGATAATATTTGAAGAAAAGATGTAGAAAAAGTCTTGGAGCGAGACAGAGCTAAACACGCATACAAAATTGTACTAGTAGTAGGATTTAGTGTGTGGGGACACAACAGCAAACTGAGAGACGGTCTTGGGATTCGGGAGTTTATTGTAGAATGAATGGCATTTGGTTTGGATTTATTCCTACGCTTACGCTTACTGTTAGGAAGCATCAGCACAGAAGAAGAGAAACGCAATGTGTTTCTTGTTCACAATTCACAATATGCATTCATGGATATGTAATGTGCTTTGCGTCGAGACTTTTATTCGGTGACAACTCTATAAAAATGCGTCTAAGCCTCTATTATTGTTTCCTATAAAAGACGAGTGTAGAAAAGGACTTTACTCCGCTTCGGCTTGCAGCGAAGCATTATATTCTTCCCATTGTGCTCCGTATGCGATATATGCATAAGTACAATCATTTTCACAATCACATTCCCATCACACAAGAGAAAACAGTCGTCGTGAGATACTCAAGTGCTGCTCAACGAGTTTAGTTTACGTTTGCATACATCAACCGCTAAAAGATACCACACACACCAGTAAAAATACATAATATGCATTTGCAGCAACGTCTCTCACATGCCTATTGGCAAAGTAAAAGTATCAAAACTCGTCTTGAGCATTATTACATTGTAGAATTTGAATCTTCTTATTTCTTGAATGTAAACTTATCTAGTAGCTGCAGTACAAATTCCTATATGTCTTTTCTTTATGTTGTATAGTACTTATATATGCATACTTTTATTCTTTGGTGCAGTAGTAGCTTACAAGAAGTAAACTAACCGAGAACATTTCATTCTCATGATGATGATGTTGACAATGTCGTTTTCACGAGTATTTTTCCCCGTTGCTGCTGATACTACAACTCCTAGTTAGTGCTCTATGCTCTCCGATCCGACAGCTATGTACTCACACTGCACTGCCTTTTATTTATGGCGACGGCATTTTAATTCATTCCAAGAAATAACACAAACAAACCAACTCTTATATAACTAAGCGTAAAATGTTTCGCATTCTCTATCATTAGTACCATCTGCTACATCTCCACAAGCTATTTACTTCTTTCATATATACGAATATGTATACAAAATGAGACGACACTATCACTCTTATTACCTCTGCACAGAAAAGGAATTAGAATTACTTATCTTATATGCAATACAAAATAAAAACAGATAACATTTAGCTGGTATTCCATACTGATTCAAGTGCTGATTCTAAGGAGAAACAAGCAAATCAATTAAAACAATAATAATTAATTCATATAGTATAAGTTAGGTAATAAAATTAATCTGAAGCAATTCGTTTCAAAGTTATGATCGATTGTAGGAATTCATTTTAAGTTGCAGATTTCAGTATTTGAATTCGACATTAACTTCATCATTATACAGATTTTGACACACAAAACAAGGTGATTTACCTCATAATGTCGAAGATTGTTATTTTTGCATGCTTATCCTTATCGATTATCCTTACTCTTAATAATATACTCAAGTTTTCTTAAACAAACCTTTTGTTTTGAGCCAGTTGAGAAATATAATAAAGTTAAGATAATTCTACCAGTATTAAAGCTGTAGATGGTTTTCGTTGCCGCAGTTAACTGTAAAGTACCTTAAACATTAGAAATGAACCACAAAAAATACATTTTATATTTTATATGCATAAAATAAAATATTACTTAATAAAATTGCTACTACATAATATATAAGTCTAAATATGATATTCATATCACACAGATAACTTTTATCCTCAACAATGTCCTTGGACAAATTTTTATGGAAACATTAGTCAAACAATAATAATTATTTTGGTTTTCTAATTCATGCTGTTTTCAACATTTAATGTGCAGAACAATGTAATTGTAAAATAATTTCTGATACGATCTCTTATTCAATTAGTGTTTGCATCATTATGTTATGTGCAAATACAGATGTGTTTATTACTAAATAAATAGTTTGACAAATAATAATTTTTGTGACAAATTGCAATTCATATTTCCAATGCAGTCTTAATTTAAACCTTAACCATCACAATGAACCTAAAATTGTGTATTATAAGAAATAATATGTGTCGCAGATGATAATAACAATAAATGGCACTCTAAAAAATCTAATCATTAGAAGACAAAATATTATTTACTACACTTTTATTGTTAAACTGTGTTTCACGTAAATAAAAGTAGTTACTTACTATATTATATACATCTTATATGTATAAAATATTGTTCCTATTGTATCACCACCTATCAATGTCGAAATTGGAATTATACGGAATGATTTTGGTTCGGGTTATGACAAACATAGAATAGGAGTACCAGAATATTATCCAAGTGTCCAAAATACAGTAAATCATTTACAAACGAGAGGGTATCTTATAAAAAACTTATTGCCGAAGCCACAGGCCCATAATAAGCTTTAGCCGATGAGTTTCATCCTCCCAGAGATTATTGATTACTTTGTTGTAGCTAATAAGCGGATTTACAAGAATCGGGTTTTATATGCTTACGTGACTTGACTTTGACTTTCATGATTCGAGCAACGAATAGCGATCAAAAGGCGACTACTGGTTGCTTCTTGATTTGACTCTCTCCGTATTCATAGAACTTTTATGTCTGTCAGTCACTAACAGTAGCCACAAGCGCACTATTAGTAGAAAGAACCCTTGTTTGTGTGTGTGGACGGACATTTCCGTACACAGAACTTACAAAGACCCACAACATTAAACCTGATATGTATATAATAAAGGAATATGCATATATGTAGTAATATACCTACAATGTTGAAATACATCTATACTTGGGCATCAATGATCATTGATCAATACTTAAAAGACTCTTCTTCTCTTCATTCACCGTGTACAACCTTTCTATTCAGCTCTTTCATCCATTTGCCTTTATATTTATTATTAGACGCATCCCTTACAACGTATTTCAGTTTCTGTAGCATACTCATTTACTAATACTACTAATAAAAGGCCCACCTTGCTAGCTTCAGTAGTTAATACATCGGAAATCCAACAAAGCCACCCACCTAAGGATATTTTGTAGAACATCAGATGAGGATCTATTAACTGTCTCGTTGTACTTGTACTACTTGTACCACTGCATTCATTTCCAAATGTCTTTGTTGTCCATGCATCATCTTTTTCGTAAATTGTGCAGAGCATGTGCATAGAGAATATAGTACTACGTGAGTTGGCTGCATTGTATTTTAAGTATTATTATATCATGCTTGTTAGAGAATACATAGGAGTATGGTCTGTATAATACACTAATTCTTTTTATTCGCATTTTTACAGATACTTCATCTTTTGTGTGTCTACTGACTTTGTAAAGAGATAATAACGTAATACTCGACAAGAGATATCTATTGTTGACTATTTCTTTATTCTTTTCATGTTTCTTTCTATCTCATTATGCAGTATACAGGATTCTTTCCGGATATTACACATTTTCATTAGAATCATTTCCAAGAAAACTGCTCACTTGGGCTTACCTCACCATTCTGCACATGTAATTACGGCAGATCATAGAGAGCTTGTGTTAAAAGATTTTCTTGGATTTCCGTTTTCAATTCTGTGTGCTCGATAAAAACCTGAGATTTTTTCCAGACTTCTTAAAATGAATTACACAAGGAGGGGAATTTTCAAACAAAATTGTTTTCGCGTGTAATTATACACAATTGCTCGCTACACATCATGTGTGAAGTTACTAGAAATTAATACAATCATATTTTTTATGAAGAATCTTCTTCATTTTTGCATTACCTTATAATCTATTTATTCTACTATGATGCAATCAAAGACTGCTATAAACTGAACATTTCCAGGTAAGAGATGTTCCTATTGTGCTGAAAGTCTGTTGGATAAGTTGGTGGTCTAAATGTTAACCTGTATCATCTATCCTACTTTATTTTTGTAATTACACTACCGCTTTAGTTTACCAAATCAACCACACACAGCAATTCTATTTGACTATGCACAAAAATGTGAGTAGCCATCTTATACTGCTTGTGCGTATGTAATTTGCATTTAAATAATAGTAAACATTCAAACACGTCAGAGAAACCACAAGCCCACTGTTGCACGTTACATAAACCAAAGGTCTACGCAACATAAAATCCTGAATAGAAAATTAGAGACCATTGTTGAAGAAATCAATCCGATTCTGTCTGCTTCTATTTTCCATTGTGCGTACACAACGTAACACAACACATAACATAGTATAGAAATACATTAAGTATTTGTAAGTCAGTCACCTTTACTTTTACAAGGCACACACACACAATAAAATGTATTATTACACCCTTAAGCTCTTTACTGGTTTTACATTATTGATAACAATGCCATAACACCCATTATTAATAAACGACTACCTTGTTAACCTCCAAAACGGGCAATATATTTATTGTCATTGTCACTATATCTTGTTTGCATCCCGGGTGGTCACCTACACACTCATAGTAGACAGATTCACTCTGTATAAAATGTACTTACACGTATTATTGGTAATCTATACGTGTTTTCACTCTCTTCTGTCATAATCGCCATTATTTTAAGCTTAGGTCATCCTCCTCTGGATTCCTAGACTGCTCTTCGTAAATATTTTTACTTATGCTAAATTCCTGATTTTACGACACGAGTTTAACTTTTATTGTTTTGTACTACAAGAACAACTACATGCATTTGTTGACAGTTCAATGTTTCCCCTTGTTTAATGCCCCCATTACAAAATGATCACTTTTAGTACGTATTTTATAGATTTACACGTTTTCCACATGAAAGACTGAAAACTTAATGCAGTTGCAAAGCCAAATCTTATTTTTGACAGGATTTACGAGCGATAGCTGATAAGATGGATAGTCCGTTACACAGAAATATTTGCCGCTACTGAATCTTCTTTTATTATTTGACTTGACCATGAGGTCAATCACACACACAACAGATAATAATGTGTGCACGTATGCATTCTACTCTATACACAAGAAAACTACTACATATTATTACGATTTCTTATATACAGAATGATTTATATACAAAACAATAAATACAAGTGATATACACTATATACCTGTACAATGCGGATGAATAGGTAGGCTGTATACCAGTACGTATGTTTGGATTGGATAAATAAAGTTTAATAAACATCACGTAGCTCAATATATACTTAACGACTACAGCAGCGGTAGTGTATCTATATATCACATCATCATCGCTTCGAGCTACAATAACCTATTAGTAAAAGTTCGTCTTGAATCTTGAGACGAAACACTAAACAGCACTGTAAATCTTTTACTACCTGCGTATACAGAAGTCAAGTCACAAAAAGATGAGACTGTTCATCGTTTAGTAGTTCTGTCGGCACGGTTTCCTTTCTGTACAATTTACACATACACAGAATATTGCCGGCGTGCCATTATCATGCTACTATATTGCTATACAAGTATTAAATACTTATATATTTTATATGCAGAAATATTTACTACTCTGTTTATTAAAACTGAAGATTTGACTTTGCTGTATAGTGACTACTGTTTTGCCAGATGTACGTGTAGTATAAGTGTTTTTGCGTCTGAATCCCTTTAATAAGTAAATACAGAGAGAATGATGGGAAAAAACGGTAGTAGTAAAGTTTATCAAGTTCAAAGTGGCGAGAGATGAGAAGCTTATTGATTTGGCACAGAGGGCAAAGAGAAGTTCAAAAGGGAAACAAGCAATAGTTGTAGTAAAACAAGTGAAAGAGACACGAGAGAGATTGCATATTGGCAATTACCAGTACTTAGCTCCTTGTAGAGTTGTACATGCGGCGAAGATGAAAAAATTATTTCCTCTTTGTTCAGACGAAGATAACGGAACACCTTTAGGTATAATAGTAACTGCTCTTCTTCACACGAAACAACGGGTGGAGACTGCAAGGGTAATAATATTTTGTCTTCTTATGATTAAATTTCTTAGACTTTCATTTAATATTATCATCGTTTATATGTAAACATTGCTTCTGCAGGTTTGTTTTTCGTTTGCAAAATTTCTGCATTTATTTTCCCGTAACACACCTACTAAAGATACTTAAAACGAAAATCTTAAAACGAATTAATATTATTTCCGGCCTTCCAGCCTACAAAAAACACTGTATCCGGATATTTTCTTTGTTCCTTCGGTTGTCGGTAAGCAGATTTTCTGTCCGGTATCCCAGATTCGGTGAACCTCGTTAAAGGGTGAACTTAGTTAACGTTTTTGTACTCACTCAATAATAAAATGTAAAGACAACTTTTGAATTCTTCACAACATTTATCTAACTATTAAGTAATGCCAGAAGAGATGACAAATGATTTAATTCCTAATTCGGGAATAATTCATGCTTATTACATATTTTATTACAAAAATACCACCGCAATTAGCAACCTAGTTATATTATATGTAACAGACAAAATAAATTAATGGTCCCATAAAAATTTGTGTTGTCTAAGTTAGTTGGTGTTATTTTGGCATTGAGGAGGATAAAAGTTGTCTGTCTCTGTGTGATATGAATACTACCATCTAAGTGCTAGTGAAGTAAAATGCCCCCCATTGACCCAGGGTCGACCCGGACTATTGTGCATCTTCAGATATTATTAAAAGCATGATGTGATAACCACACTGAGAAATGTGTTAGATTTTCATTGCTAACTGTGTGATACAAGAAAAAAATGTACAAAGGTGTAGCTGCAGCTAGAAACTACTTGTGTGTTATGCTTGTAGTACATTTTGATTATACAACAAACACTCATCATCCTACTTTGTATTTTACATAAGAAGTACTAGTACAGCACTAAACAAGCTAAGCGAGACTCACAGTCAGAAGAAAATGATTTTTTGTATGCCCACACGGAAAAGAACGACTGTGAGTGTAAGCACCTTCAACGGAAAATGTTTTTATATATTTGGATGAATTGTATGTATAATAATGTAAGTAGGCATATAGATATTTGTATTATGTATCGATATTTGTATTTTCTGTTTCTTTGCTTGTATTTATACTTTGTGCCTCTATTTATGTTTGGTATAAGGATGGTTGCAAAGTATAGAAGAATAAAAATATTCGTGGTGACTGCATAGGGAGATGAATAATTTATTGGAGGAGTTTACCAGTTTACAGCTGCTTTGCTAAGTGAGAGCGAAGAGCATTTTGCTGCTGGGAGATCTCTCCGGTAGACAACGACAACAACACACACAGCGTCATTCATGAACACCTTCTCTGTCTTCAATTCTCAATATTTATTGTAATACATACTGCCATGGTGTGCTATATGAACGTATAAAGTATACCGAGTAAAAAGTAAAGAGCAACAGGATGAAAAGAAGAAGGGAACACACCTACACATTATAATACTTGTAGTAAGAGTAATAGGGAATGTAATGTGTTATGTAACTATAAATATAATTTGCTGTGACCTTTTCCACTCTACGCATTCTGATCTGTGTGTGTTTAGCTTTCGTTTCACCATTCAACTTATTCTGGAATAATTCCATCAGCAGTTGACTTTATTATTTACTACAATGCGCACACCTCCAAGACATATGTAACATGTTCTCTTCTCCCACAAGGGCTTGTCTACCACTAAAATATTCTAACACTAATGCAGTAACGGTTCATTGCTAAATATATACTCAACTTACATAATGCACCTTTACCACCATGCTGTACCTATACCACCTACTATACTCAACATTTACATTTATAGTAGTACAGGACGATATCTACCCAGTTTCCATAAATGGACCTAGTACTATACTAAGCATTTATGGCTTAAACTTTCTTTCTCCACTTCTACTCTGGTTAAATTAATCGGAAACTTTATATTCAGCCCAACAACACTTTTAGGGTGTAAGTCATGATTTCTTTTGTGGAAAAAGATGTAAGCTCGCTTTCACATACAGCAATGCTTCAAATCAATAAGATTTATTGAAACTCTTGCTTATATTGATTGTATGAATTCATGTACCTTGAAATAATTTAGAGTAGGTATTTATTGCTGGACTCCTACACATTGGTATTATATTGTAAACAGTTGTACAGACCCTTAATAATCCGCATGTTCATTATTAACACACAGATATTTTATGTACGAATATTCGTACCTGATTGTTGGCTTTGTGTGATAAATATGTTCTTATGGAAAAGGTATAATAAGGCAATAAGGCATGTGAAGGTATTTATAAATATGTAGCTAAATGGAGGATGGACTGTGACATTAATATGAAAAGACCTTTCGTAGTAGAAGTTACTTTGTTGCTGGATACACGTTAACATTACCTATTGCATACATTGTGTATTGTGTAGCACTGCTACCATGTACGTGTTTCATATCCAGTGACAAAAGAGTTTCTTTAGAACATGCGATAAATAGATGTGCGCTGCCTGCTTGGATTGAGTTTGAGTCAATTCATTGTCAGCTCATGTGTGCACATTGTATTGGAATAATGGATGTCGATTTAAGAGATATCACAGAAAGATTTTTACTTTGCTTTGCATGGCTCAGTGGTGGTGGAGGATGGTTTGGCATAGCATGGCATCGTTTTGTATTCATAATGATAAGGAACTACCAAACTGCCTACATTATACAATTGCTACACTAGACTGAGATGATGTACAGCAGTACAAAATAAATTTCGTGGAATATTATGCATCATGTAGTGAAATACATGCAAGGATACAACGAAAGTCATGCAAACCAGAAGCTAAACTGATTTTTATCTTATATACGACTAAATAAAACCTCTTTACAATCATGAATCGAATATTTTACATGAAAATCACACGTGATAAGTACGCCTTCTTGTACTTACAATAAACACAAATGCACCAAAGCTATTAACGATTGTCCATTACTCAAATTATACATGTGTCATTTGTGGTCTATCTTGTCTGGCCACATTTTAGCATAGCCGTCAGATTTTGCGAAGTGCTAGTATAGAAGCTCTATCTACATAAATTTCGTTTTGTAAATATTTTTGTACAATGTGAGTACGTGTGTGTGTACAAATGTTTTTGCGAAGTGTAGCTTCATTAAAAGCATTTTAAGTGTCAGGAAAGTATGCGGCATGACATATTACATGCAAACATTCCGATTTGACTCAATTAGAAATGTCGTTCAATCAAATATGGTGATGTACATTTAGAAATAAATTATATTTGTGCGTGTCCTGCTGACAATTCTCGTAATCTTCAATTACTCCTGTGTTGTGCATATAGAAAGAGCTAGATTTTTCGTGGAAAAATGATGTGATGAAGTGTGCTTTGCCATCCGTTCAGTTTTCAGAACTGGCTTTGTCGTCGCTCTCTCTATCTTCTTCTCACAACTCACAACACGTCTTCGTCTTGACTTCTTAAAACAATTTTGTTTGTTTTTTATGTCCTAAACGAGAATTACCTGTACAAGAAATGAAGGGATGAGTAAAGCAAACTTGGACATGTATTTGTGACAGCTGGTCAGTGTAGACAAACGCTGACATGTCTACTGCACAAATGAAAAGGCCAATTACGTCCCATTCACTAACTTAGTTTATAACTATAACGCTCACCACGACTCTTAACATCCCTCTGCATATGACTTCACGTTATCACCTTGTACTACAATAATCTCGAAATGTATGTTGCTAAAGGTAATACTGTACATACAGTTGCAATATTTAAAAATGTTTTTTAAAGTCGTGCCATAAAAGAGAAATCTTTCTTCATAACTTACTAATATGACTATATTGAAGTAATTGCAATGCATTTCTGCTGGATTGTTTATCATTTGCAGATACACTGTGATGAAAGTAATTCAATTAACTACGAACATGACAAACGACATTAATTAAAGCTTACTCGACACTTTAGCATGCTTTAACACAACTTCTGCAAGTTTCCTAAGTACAGAATGTTCTATACCTAAAAAAATTAATCGATGAGATTTAATTAAAAATCTGTCTTCATATTACCATAAGCGAATAAGGTATGCATTTATGACTTGACATGACTTATTATTGTGTACTTATAGCAAGTTTGGTGATTACAAGCTGTAATGAAGCTGGCTGGAGTTGCTGCTAGTAAATTAACAAGAGTTGCTCTATCAAAAACCTTATTTCTTGAGTTTCTTCCACGTATACCTAAACCTTGCAGCTCATACACCCTAAACTTATATATTTTTGGTAGAGAATTCAAAGAGAATACAATATGGACCTTTACATGAATGCATTATATGTTTTTTGATGTTACGAGTAGAAGATGCATTTTCTGTACGTGTTTTACTGTTTACTTGAGTTGAAAACATTAGGAGTCATTTCCATAGGTATATCACACAGCTTAGCACATTTCAGGTTCGGATCGAGTGAATTTGATCGCATTACGTAATAGAAAGCATTATAATTTGTGGTGAGCGAGTGTGTGCTTAGCATTGTGTTTTACTTAATGAGTGAGAGGATGAGAGAGCGAGAGGATAGTTTGCTGATGAGGAAATGGAAAACCTCAAACGAACAGGATTCTTTACACTCTCCTATAAATATACAAGAGTCTATAGGGACATCCCTGTATATAAAGAGCAAACTTGCTCGTTTTGCCTGTAAAACTAGTTAGTAACGTATATCTGCGTGGGATAATATGGAAATGAAACTATATCTTGTGGTAGAATTGGTGTTTTTAGATCTCCGTCGCCTCTCTCATTCTGTCGTCTCCCTCTCACTCATTCAATCCAATTCACATTGCAAAATGCAAAGAGAAAGGAGTCTTTCTCTTGTGGCGTAATATAGAAGATGAGTCGATGAGAAGAGTGCATATTATAACAGTCAGACAAGTCAAACCGAGTCGAGTGTGTAAAGAAAAGGACAGTACATACAAAGCTGTTGTATATTCCCGGGATATAAAATATATCCATGTGAAAAGTACGGAAATACCAAGAGTTAAAAGTAAAATGAATTTCAGTTTGCATTGTGTATTTTGTGTGTGTATAGGTACATACACACTACACAGTATATGAAATGACGATGGTGCTGATGGCAGTAGTGTACACTTATACAGAGTGGATTGGGGTTTTGGTCGGATTCGGTGGCAATAATAATAATAGCGGGTAGTTCTGTATAAAATTCTGCAAGTTGTGATATAGGGTAAGGCTGTGTGGTAAGGATGGTGTGTAGTGTGTGTAATTACATAGTCATGAGTGGCGTATTTGACAAAGCCTCATCTGCTCAGCCTCAGCTCAGATATCCCATTAAGTCTCACTAATTACTCTTGGTTAATTAGCATACCGTACTGCTGCTGTGATGCCCACAAGAGCTCAGTTTCTTCTTCCTCTATATGCACAGCGTCAGAGGTTTCAACTTTTAAAGCAAGAGGGTTTGTTATGCTAACATGTGATACGATGATGATGATGCCACTACGTTTGGCTGCCTGCACTTTTATCAGGATCAGTCAGCACACTATACCTATACTACAAACAAATACCTATACTAGTACATACATATAGTTTCATACGTGTTCTTAGATAGTGCCTTATTATAAGTATGAGCAGCAAATATTATGTTGTGCAAGTTATAATATCTGTATGTATATTCTTTAGCTGAAAATGTAACCTGTTTCTTAATTTCGCTTTGCAGGACAATTACCACGTAATGACAGAACACAGCACTCCAATCCTCAAACACCTCTATGACTCTTTCTGCCGAAAGGACAAATTTATTTAACCTAGTATTTAAAAGTAATACTAAGAGTTGAATATAACTAATACTATTGGCTCGGCGTTTCGGAGCATTTTTAAATAACAGTCCGTAGAAAGGAATGCTCATTGTCCGCCACAATCCTTATTGAAAAATTTAATAAAAAGAGTGACCAGAATGATTTACCAAATAGCCATGGATTTACACACTTGTTTTGCTATGTAGTTTAAGTTTAATGTTGATGCTATCTCAACAAAATATATTTTATTTCATATTTTATATCAAATTGCAGCTACAGATGGGAATCTTGAAATACTCATTTTTTTGCAAATTTAAAAATTTGGATAATACTAATACAGTAATGCCTACAATATTACAGATACTGAAACTGTAGCCATACATACAAATATCTCGTCTTATTAAATCTTATACCATACTGTGTCTACTGTGACATATGTAGTACCAGCATGAAGAAATTTACTGGCGATTATTTTGTTTTATATTTAAACAATTTCGCATGTCTTCCTTAGGTATTACAAAAAACACAGCTTTAGTATAATGCTCTGCACACCACTATGGGAGGAAAGAGCAAATCTCAAAGGAGTCTCTATTCATTCATCACTATCAAATCGTACTATCTTGTTCATATGTGTATCTTTGTATGAATATTCACTGTGCATGTCATATCTCTTTCTCTATGTGCACATTATAGTGGTACATAGAGATATAAAGTTTTATGTGCATACGTTCTGTATATAGTTTACATGATATTGAAGGTTTTACATAGAGAGATCTCTTTACAGATACTTCTGTAGTTATTTATCTACTAATCCACGCTGTTGTATAATATTATGATACATGCTTGTACACATTTTACACCAACATATTAGTTACATGTATAAGTATTGCACCATACATACTCCTGAAGATGTGTGTAAAGTCAAAGGACCATACTGTTTGTATCATTTTGCCCTACTATTCGGTAGTACTAAAGGTAAATGAGGAGATAAAGATAGTCTCTCTCATGTACAACTTTAACTTTAAAGCTACTATGTGATAAGGAAAGTACATAAGAGAGAGAGAGAGAAGCAGAGTTTTTGGTATCAAACATGAAATGAATAGGTTAGATTCTACAGGGAAGCATTTTGAATAGACAAGGAACGAAAGGAAAATGAAATCGGGACATGATCGCGTACTTTGTACATAGATACATACCATAGAAACTACTAAAGCAAAAAGAACGGCCAGCAGGAAGGAAATAATGATGCCCTTGCAATACTCTTCTGATTTGCTGTTGCTATAATATATCCTTTGTCTTGTATCGTCTCTCTATCTATCTCTGTCTCTCTCTGGTTTCCCTCTCTGATATTTAAGAAGCTCGTCGAATCAAATGCAAATGGATGCTTGAATATCACAAAGCCACCCTAGAGACGCGTGCAACTTTTCAACTTGAAACTTTAACTTTTGCCAAGTCAAAGGAAAAGTAAAGCTCATATTATCGCTATTGAGCCAACTACACAACCATTACAACTGATAAAAAGACAGAAATCAAGAGTTGATACATAATATACCAATATTACAAAAAATTATGCGCATGTTACCGTATAGGACACATCAAGGACATAAGATCATTGGAATATTACACTTTTTCGAGCTACATTGAATGCATAAGTGAATTATTCCCCTTCAAACGTAACTAATGTTTTAATTATGATTAAATAATACATTCTTAAGACAATTTTTTTTATAATGTAGTTAGAGTGACCACGACCGGAGGATCCCAAAATCTGTATGTCACAATAAAAATGAAAATAATTCATCACCAACGATAATATAAACGGAACTAAAAATACAAAATTTTCAATCGGTTTAATAAAATAATTCCGTATACCTATTCCTACATTCTTTTGTGTGGGTGAATTTGTATTAATAGTATGTAGAGACTTATGCTGGAACATTATTGGACGTTGTATGCAAATTGGAAAGTGAGTTGTGAATGAAAGAATAAAATAATTCCGCTCTACTTATCGAGATAAAAGAGTCAAGTCCCTCTCTCTGAAGGTAATGAAAGAAAGCATAGCTCAAGGATTACTCATATTACGAAGAATGCGTTTCTGGTGAGGAAAAGACTCATATTTATTAAGGAAGGAGAGTCTGTTCAGTCACACACCAATAATCTCACAAGCTAATGAAATGAAATGAGTCTGTGAAGGCGAATCCTCTTTTTTCGTTGACGAATTCGTATTCGTGAGTAGTAGATAGTAAACAGGAGAAGTAGTAGAGGCGAAATAGTGTGAGAAGAGTAGGATTGTCTGTGTTAGATGAAGTAGGAGGCACTTTCCGTTGTCTGGTAAGGTACAAGACAAGAGATTCAGATATTTGACTGCTACTTCTACTTATATAGAAATAAATACCAAAGAATCTTTGGCAGGAATGAAAAATCGGTAGGGAGTTAGCAAAGAAGAGCTGACTGTTGCAAGTCAAGTTAAAGTAAATGGGAATGGGAGTATTTGAGTGCAGAGTGTAATACGGCAAACTTATAATTAAGAGTGGAGAACAAAGGAGGATTAAAGGCAACTGATTTTGGTTTGGTTAGAGACGCATGGGATAAAAAGAAACTCATTGTGTTCATTCTTCTACTAAACTACTAAGAGTATTCTCTACCGTTCTGTCGTAGTAGAAGTAGTAATAGTAAAAGTATAAGCCTGAGCTTAAGCTAGCCTTGTCTTATATACTAAATGTAAGTAGAAATGAGTGGTAGAGTGCCTTGGTTGTGAACGGACCCTCCTTTGCACGGCATTCGGAAAGAAATAAGAAATCACCGCAAAGAAACTCTCTCGTCTCAAGTGCAGACGATTGAAAAGCATGGGAAAAAAGATAGAGAAGCTAATTTCATAGCATTAGGAGAAAATCTTTTCCACTGTTTTTCAAACGGAACTCAAAAGTAAACATCAATCACCGCAAATCCTCATCCTCACAATTCTTTCCTTACTTGGTTCGCTCAAAACCAACAGTAGTAGAAGATATAATGTATAGTAGGCAACACAAAAAGCAAAGATACAAACTGGGCGAGCCACTACTGAATTCTTCCTTCTATCTGTATTAATACCATTTCACATTAGTATTACAACTCAAATTGCCTCCACAGATATACTTATGGGGTGTATAAAGTTCCAAGCTTGTATATTTCTCAAGCAAAGACTGCATCGCACTACTGTTCCTGTAATATAGTTGCAGTAGGTATATATCTACTAATCCTCTCTCTATAAAACACCAAGTCGAATCATTAGAAATAAATAACAAGCTGCACAACAGTCATAGAGCCTGTACTTAACTGCAATTCCAATTCCCTTCGTCTCCTCCTCTGTTTAGTACTTTTACTCGTAGCTAAGCTTTTCAAATTATTTCAAATGGCAGATAAAAATTATTTTCCCTACGTCCTTACTTAGAAATTAATTGGCACTCATATATTTTCAGTTCATACGCAAAGCCACAAAGTTTGCTCAAGACAAACACAATTTTCCTTAAGGGCCAATATTATAAACAGGTGTATAATTGTAGTTGTAAGCGCATTGGGAAATTCATGAATATGAATTGATTGTGCATTTGTAATTAGTAGGAAAATACAATTACTTGATTATAATTACTCATTTCCTGTGTTAATATTACTTTATTACACTCCTTGAGGTATTAATACTGTAAACTCACCTCTGAATTTGACTCTTTGAAGCTCATCATGATTTTTGGCATAGTCATCATCTCATCTCTCTTCTTCCAGTTGGTTTGGTATTCCCGTCTTTAATAATACCGCTATGCTATACATAATATATTTATATCTGTATTGTCCCAGTATTTATTTAGATATAGATACTTTATAAACGAAACAAAACAGATCAGATTCAATGGGCCTGGCCCAACGACAGAAGCCGAAGGGTAAAACTCACAAGAGATGAGACACGTCACGAGATCCACGAGATTCTCATCAATCGTCAGTCCAAATGAGATTTACTTTTCCTCATCAAAGACGATGTGCAGACTACGGTGTCAGATATTCTTGTTGTTGTTGCACCATTTATTGTGTTGTGTGGTTTAGCTACAATTACAATGCATATATCATATAGCATTCTATGTAGAAGTATTTATATGAGTAGTATATGCTTTATGTTATATATAATATACAAGGATTTTATTATACAGACAGACCGGGCGGTAGACTGGCCGCAACAACCTACCGTGTCATGCAATGGCATTTAACTTAAAACTATTAACGCTGAGCGCAGTCAAAGCAGATGCATTCAGTAAGTGACAGGGGCAAAGAAAACATTTCACGCTAATTTACCATGTACAAGTTATAAAGGTCCTAGGTACAATATATATACAGAGATACAGACAATTAAATGAAAAAATTCTTTATAAACCTATACGTGCTAACCTTTTTGTTTGTTATCTTTGTTTTAACATGTACAATCTGTCATTCAATAAACTCTCTTAAGGTACACTCCAGAAAACCAGTGCTTACTTGATGAAATATTGCTTTTTCAATTACCTACTGCGACTCTGTCTGAAATTACAATATTAAATATATACGATTTATTTAACCTACGTATTTGCCTTATTTGCCAATATTTATTCTTAAAATATTTATCTACAGTATTAAGCATCATTTTGTGTTTACCTTTGGGGTTACACTCAACACGCACCTACATCTACACATGCTAAATTATCGTAAAAGCAGTTCATCCCGTAAGTACACAACATTACAGCTTTTCTCTAGCTTTTTGCATTGTTTTTGTTTAGTAGAAGCAGAGAAGCACCCTCTGGTCATATGGCACAAAGGAACAAGAGAGGAGTCATATAACCCCAAGAGTTTAATATAGCACTGCATATAGAACCATAAAATAAAAGCGCAGTACCTAATAAAATCAAGCAAATAAATTATGCGCATATGCTTAACTCTATAGTTACATTAGAATTTTAAACCTATGCTTATATATAATTTAAGTAATATGTATACAGATATAACTTCCTCCGCATATGGTACCGGTGATTCCATTTCTAAGTACTTCTATGAGTTCTGTTTGGCAGTACGTGTATTTAGAAGGAGAACATCTCCCGACCGATCTCAAGTTCAGTTCATCTGGTTTGGTTGTTGGCTCGTCTCACAGTTCATTTGATTCTTGGCTGCGAATTCGTTTTCGTTGTTCGTGAAGCTGGCAAAAGAAAAGGGATGCATGAGTAGCCACGTAGTACACACAGGAAAGAGAACACAAGAAAGAACATCTCTCTTTGACGAGATTTGTTATGCAGCATAAGCAAAAGTGTGATATCAGATTTCTTGGATGACTCCACCACTACACAGCTATCCCGCATCCCACTTGGACTTGGTGTGTACTCTTAATGATGAACTGACGATAAAAATCTACATCTCATAAACTAAATTAATATTGTATCATCATCCCAAGCACACTTTAACTTTTGTTACGCTAATATTAATTACCATTCTCGATCCACAATCCATTCATTAGGTAGGTATTCTCTATACAACAGCTATCAAATCAACCTTACACTTAATACTAATACAGTATAAGATGAAATGAATATATATCGGGTTTATGATACTTAATGATATTACATTTTATGATATGAATAAGAATACGTGTGTACTGCATACCTAACCTCGTTCGAATACCTCGTTGAGCTTAATAAATACAAGTAGGCTTCATATAACATATCTATACTCACAGATACTTCGGGTAAAAGGAATTCTTGGGATGAAGGTCTTTAAAAATTCGCCTGTATAATTCTATCGCAATAGTACTCGAACTTTGGGCATTTTGGATGGGAAACGTGTGTATTGTGTTGTTGGGTATTGTTAGAGCAGGAGCGCCGAGCGGTGGTTGGTTATTATGCCAAAGAAGACAGTCTAAACGTGTGTACCGTACTTTGGAGATTAATGTTCCATTGTTTGTTTGCATTGTATTCCTTCATAACTCATTAGTTGTGAATGCGAATTTGAAACCATCATTTCATTCCTACCTGCAGCAAACAGAGCTGCTGAGAACAAGTAATGTACAACACATCTTCCCAAGCACAACTACCTCACCTATGTGTTATATCTGTTATGGAGGATTATATTCAGCCTAATTATCCAACAGGATTCTTCCTTCGCTATCTCTCTCTCTCTCTCTCTCAGATTCAAGGGAACACACCGACGACGACATGAATTGCAAGTGCACAAATACAATGCATGTATTATATTTATATGTAAGTATACAACCCAATCTATAGGTATTAATGTAAAGATTTTATAAACACACAGGCTATGTCCTACCTGTTCATTAATGTACTGTTTGTGTTTAATAGTAGTAGATAGAAAATGTATATACAGTTAAAGTTTGTGTAGATTACTATATACATAGAAAATCAAAGGAAACCTGAGAACATCCGAAAAATGTGAATGGGTCGATGATATGAAAAGTATGCAGTCAACTTATAGAAGCATGTAATTATCTTTTGAATGCGTCGTTCTTTTTCTGTCGCTCTATCATTTTCCTCGAACCAAGAACATTAACATTTTTTATTTAGCCAGCAATTCAATTTCAGAAAAAATCCCGTTTGTCAGAAATAAGGAAATGACGGGGCGATGTGCTCACTCACAAACAGTATCTGTAAAGAAACGAGAGAGAGATAAAAAAATGAATGAATACGATTTTAATATTATCTGCTTGTACTTCTAATTGAATTTGTATTTTATAATAGCGAATCACTCAGAGAAATCATAATGAAATGATTTCCTTTATTACAAGATTATGGTATTAGTCGAATACAACCATAGACAGCTACATGGGGGTTTTAGGTGCGAAAGAACTTTTACACAATATTTTACTTGCGTGTTTTACATTTACATAGCTGACTTAATTACAATTCATACATCTCCATGGATTTAGTAATAATTATAATTCGAAAAGCAATTAAACTTGTGAACGGATTTTTATGTGAATTTGTAATAAAAAATGCGGAAAGAATTGTTATAGTGGAAGGTGGAAGTGTAGATATAGCAGAGAGAGAGAGAGACACGTGTTCGATTAACTTTAAAGTTTTTGTTGTTGCTCAATGAAGAATATCACCGCGAGTTTGCATGGATGAGTTATAGTTTGTGTCTACTGAGAGAGGAAACAAGGGATTTCAACACAAGCTGAATCCGACTCTTCTACTACTAATCGATTGTTTAACTCAACCTGAAATTTTGTTACATATTGGATTTTTAAGGGAACGGGTGTTTTGCGGGTGTAATTCATCAGACGAGTGTGAAGAATGAGAATGACAATAATGTCAAATGTGGAGAAATAATGAAAGAGTCGGATGTTGGATGTGGTAAGGCCGTGTGTTTCGTTTCACTCCAACTAACAACTCACCAGCCTCAACTCACTCAACATCCAAATGAATACTTCTACCGGAGGAGCTGTCGAACGAATCTCTGAAACTGTAGCGAGTGAGTGAGGAAAGTCAAATTCAACTCCAGCCTCTGTACTACTGCTTGCTTTTTCGGAAGGATACAAATATTTATATATTCATATAAACTTGTGATATACCTATACTTACAATATTTATGTATTATACGATGGAACAAGGGAGAGAGTGAGCAAAACAATGTAAGATTGTGCTCTGATTGTTTTGCTCTATTGGTTCACCATTATTGTCAACTGTGACATGACAATCTGGGCATTTCATCCGAAGAACCACAATGTCCAATACTTTCACATTGTCAACTGATTCATAATACAAGTAACCAACCAAAGCTGAATTAAACAGTTAGTAGTAATAATATTACTGTGGTGGTGTTGGTGGTAGTGCAGGAGCAGTAGTGGACGAATTACTCTTGTCGTTGTTTTCTATCGTGTCTTTGTTGCATAAGTGGAAAGTTGAAGGGGAGCTATGTGTATTTCTCTATTTGCTGCAATGCAAATGGTCTGGTAGCTTCATATTCTATATACAACAGTCAAAGTTCCAGTCCCTTGCTTCATTTTCAATTTGAATTCAAATCGACTGGCTCAATCCATCTCATTCCTACAACCACCACCACCACCACCAACCACCATAATAAATACATAACAAAATGAGTATAGTTAAAAACACATGTAGTATTGTGGAGAAAATCTCAATGTGTTGTGTCGCTTGATCAATCTTTTTTACCCTACGCTCCGTTTCCTTTTCAGTTTAGTTTGACATTGCATTAGTAGAATGTGCAAGTGCATTATAGAGTGTGCATTTTATTACATATCGTGATTAATGCGTATAAGGGGATATACCGGTACTTATGTATGTAGGCTAACAATATTGGCATGCACGATCATAGGTCGGCACAACTGCGAGACCACCCACCCACTTTCCACTCCAAGAGGACTGGAATCTTACCCACCCACCCAACTTCCACTCTAAGTGTACTGAAATCTTACA
>JABASD010001424.1:0-40617 GCA_019776165.1 Pogonognathellus flavescens
GTCAAATGCTTAAACTTTACAATGACAAAAACCCCTTACCCGCCTAATCATTCCCGGGTTTCAAAATCGCGGAATTATAGTGAACAAAATAGGAGTATTCACCCTCTGTATTTGTGTAGCTTCCGCAAAAAAATTGTGTAATATCACATTACCTATTAGTAAGTAAACCATTGTTGCACATATTTTTCAATAGAGCGAATGAGAAAAATTATGAAAATTGTGACAATTGTGCAACATTAATTAATCATTCAATTTGTGTTTTTTTACATTTCTCAATCAACTTACATCACTTGCTAAATCAGATTCTGTACCCTACAATACACTAACCTATAATAGGTACACTAAAGTAATACTAACAATTAATTGCTATAAACTAATCAATTATTTAATTCATTTGCAAAATCTGTTAGATTAGTATTAATATTATTATTATTATTTCACGTTACCAAAATAAGTGCACCGAGGGAATATTTTTTAATCGAATTACAAACGTTTAACTGTTAATTTATTATTGATTGCATCATTTCAAATCTTCTGAATTCAGATTAATGACAATAATGTTGGGAAAATTAATTAATATAACCTCCCGGACTAATAAATCGTTAAATCTATTAATAATTCTCGGGGCAAAAGTCTTCATTCAACTGATTCATCTTTGTCCATTTGTCAAAATCTGCACGTGAGATGGAAATTCCACGTCCGTTTTTAAATTCATAACAGTGAGCTCTCTTGTCAACGAAGTGCGACAAAACACTTTTCTCAAATTCAACCTCCTCCCATCCAAATCTGACTGACCCGACAACAATTTTTTCGAAGTGAGTGTTTTTAAGAACAAAATTGATGATGTATATCGCCTCAAATTTTATTTGCCCAAGAGATACAACCAGAACTTTAGGGTCAATGAGATCCATCAATTTATCATAAAATTTGCCAGGATGTTCTTCGAAATGATCTTTGAGGATGAGTGTGTCTAATTCAAGAATTGTACCACCACACACTACCAATGGCTCAATGTAAGACAATTTCATTCTTTTGACAGTTTTTGGAACCCAGTCTACGTTCAGTGTCCAAAATTTGAGGTGTCCTATTAATTCAATCTCAACTAAATTGGCACAGTTTGCAAAATCAGCCATAACACGCAAATTGTGATAACATCTGAATGCTGTGAAACCCAAAAAGTTCAGCTTTGGAAACTGAAGATCATTCTGATTACGAACAATTTTACGTATCTCTGAAAAATGGATTTTTTCAACAGAAGCTGGCAAAACTGACAAATCAATTTCTGTGTAAAGGGAAAGTAACAATTGCTTGATTTCCAATTCATTTCTTTCCAGTGTAAAATAATCCCCCGTCAAATACAGAAAATCTACGGTTCCCTTCCACGATGTCCAATTTTCGATTTGAGTATCTATCAAATGAAGACATCTGATGTTCAATTCCAAACTTCCCAAATCCAACTTCCCCATGTCTCTAAGAATCAATTTTGAAGCTGTACTCAAGTTAATAAAATCTTTCAAACAGAATTTGTTCACAGTTTGATTTTCTTCTGAGTTAAACTTTACATTCTTCAACTGAATTGTTGACGGAGTGATAGGGACGATTTCACGCAAATCTTTCGATGGAACAATAATAACGCTGTTGTTCAGACAAATAGATCTTACAGATTTCAAACAATTCAAATCTACTTCAAGTTGATTAGAAAAACGACCGCAGATAATGTTCAGCTCTTTTAAATT
Organism: Pogonognathellus flavescens; assembly: GCA_019776165.1. Taxonomy (NCBI): domain Eukaryota; kingdom Metazoa; phylum Arthropoda; class Collembola; order Entomobryomorpha; family Tomoceridae; genus Pogonognathellus; species Pogonognathellus flavescens. Next base: position 1,737 of record JABASD010001424.1, read on the forward strand.
GGATAAAACTGAAATCCAGTTACTGATATTATAAGTCCGAAGAATTCGTCCGTCATCGTTCTTGTTTTTCAACGCTATGTCATCCAACACCAATTTTCTGATATTTTTCCCCCATTTTTCGAAAAGACCATCAAGTTCTGTAGGAATCCACGCTAAGCCAAAACAGGTCAACTTGAATGTTGTAAATTCAGGTTGCAACGACGGCTCAAATGTAGCCAGAAAAGCTGAGACCTGATTCAGCTGAAATGAGAATGAACGGGGCTGCAAATGAATTGTAGATCTTGATCGTAAAAACGGCAGCAGTACACTGTCCCAGGTCCGGGATACAAGACAACAGTTTTTCAGATCGTTCACAGGAATAAATTTGAACAGGTGCTTAATAACCTGCAAGTTTTAATGAAATGTCATTAAAATTAATTAGTAATTAATTAACCTGATTATTTTGCCATGGCTCGGATGATTTTTATAAATTACGTAATAGTTCATCCCCATAGGGTCCTCTCGGGTCGAAGTAACGCTTTCTTCTTTTAAGCCACCGTTTTTGTTTCCTGCTTTGATCTTGCAGGCCATCCTTCGAAACTTTTCTCCTATGTAGCACATTTCTCTTTCGGTTTTTGACATCATAATTCCATAAACTGCTAGACGTCGGTCAGACAAGGTACTCGTGGAAGTCTGTAGGAAATATTCTTCAATCATTAATTTCGCCAATCACATTTTATCAATATAAACGTAAATATCCTACATTTTCTTGGGAAAAAATGAAAATATTTTGTCTCCTTAATTGTGATAATAATATATATTTCGATTTACTATTTGGAGACATTCAAATTCAGTTAAAAATCTTTCCTCTGCCAAAGATGGTAAGAGTTTCGCTATTTCCATGAACTCCTGTTCCTCAACATTTGAACATGAACCTTTTGATGATTTTGATCCTTCCATTTTTATTTTATGATGCTTGGATTTGTTTCGTTTCTAATTCTACTTTTTTAGAAAATATAGGCATAAAGTGTACTTACAACGGAGCTTGTGTTATTTTAGTTTTAGCTATACTAGTTTTTTTAGATCAATGACGGTTTAGTAGTTATTTTCCGACCTGTCCGCACATGAAATTATATAATATGTATTTATTTGTATCATGCAAATGAAAGTGCATCAGCAGTATTAAAAAAACTATAATATCAATGTAAGTTGCTATGCGGAGTAAGGATATTAATTAAAAAAATAATATGAAAAAAAATTCTTTCATATTCAATAATATGAAAGAAAGGATAAATCAAAGCGTGTAAACTTATTACCATTATAAATTGTTTCCCTGTTCTACCTTCCGAGGTTTCATCTATGATTGTTCCTGATTTAATAGTCAAATCCTTGATTTCCAAATTATTTGATTCTATAAGATATAGATTAGATAAAAAAAGAGAATCAACGCGTACTCCTCTCCAATTCCAAATAGAAATATCTTCGAAATAAACATTTTTGCGTTTAAAAGGACGCTTGACATATCAAATTCCATATATCTCCAAAAGTAACAAAATATGATGAGGATGAGGTAATAGGTAGTTTGATTTATTTATTACTAATTAATTGTTTATCATGAATTGATTTAAAACCAATTTTTTTAATAAAATAAAGCCACCATAAATTGATAAAAATGTTGCATTTTTAGTAGATTCAAAAGTGCAACAGCCAGCATTCTGACAGTTTCCTTTTGTTAGGCATTATTAGGCAATGTTTTTAATTGTTGTCAACTTTGTACCGCAACAATAGGACAGTTACATATATAATTAATGCAAATAAGGAAAAATTGTAAACATTGGCGTAATTAATTTGACTCAATTAATAATATATGTAACTTATACACTACACTACACTAGAGAATTCAAAAAGAAAATAAATACATCCAATTTAATAAGTTTCTACTTTTTAATTGAATAGTTTCTTTACAAATTCATTTAATTTTAACTATACATGAAAATACATCTATCATTTGGCATCTTGATTAGTTTAATCATTAATCTGCACCTCAAGAGCGTATATACGTAAAACCACTCGAGCCCCTCCCATTTCACAATCTTAGATACGCTCTTGTCTCTTGCAGGATACAGCCGACCGCGGACGGCGTTCTTATTACTTACCGCGGCCAAAATTATTGATTGAGTTGAAGGTAAACAAAGCCCGGTTTCGGTGTAACTGGGAGCAACCTCGGAATAACTTTATTGTCAATATTATTATGATGTGTGAAAAGTAAATAACTGTTGATTTCACTGGAGTGTTATTTCAGCTGTCAGTTTGTGTGACTGTGTGTGCTCTTCATTTTTTACGATTTTACAAACTGGATTGCAACTGGAAAACTTGAAAATAACTTGCTGTGTTTTGTCTTTGACATTTTTTAACTATACAAAGAAAGTGAAATAGTAATAAGTGTTATAAATAATCGATATGTCTGCTCCGGAAGATGCAAGTCACTCTGAAAAGAGTGCTGGGCACTCAGCTGGTGGGGGTGGGGGTGAAGCGAAAGAAGGGCAGGAAAAGGAAAAGACCCGGAAAAAGTCCAAAGATCGGAGAGTGTCTGATCAGTTCGATATGGATATGGACGACATGGATATGGACTATTTGGCTGAGTTTATTGACGATGATGCAGCTCCAGAAGAAGGAGACCAACAGAAACTTCCGGTTTCTGATCTCACTACTACTTCCTCGGTGTGGACAGGAAAGGATTATCGGTTTGTAATCATGAATGTTACTATTAAAGATTAATTGCTTTCCTACTGTGTAATTACTTCATCTGTTGATAAACCTACATATTTTGGGGATTTAGGATGGCATGGCTGAAGAAACAAGCTTCTCTGTACTTGAATGAGCACGACGAAGACATATTTGAGGAAATGTTGCTGAATCAGCAAATTGAAAATGACATCTACAATTTTCTTGACAACGACATTTCAAAATATGCAACAGAAGACTCACCGTCTCACAGAGTCGCCTTCTTTTACAAGATGGCCGTGGAAGAAGAGATCGAATCTGGAGGTGAGGATGAATTTGGATTAGAAAACGAAATGGAAGCTGAAGATTTGACTGAGAGTTTTGCTGAAACGACGGAGACTGTCACCCAAAAGAAAAAGAAGAAGAAAGGCGGGAAAGGTAAAGGCAAGAAGGGAAAAGGGAAGAAAAAAGGAAAATCGAAATCGAAATCAAGATCCAAATCCAAGTCTAAATCTAAATCAAGCAGTTCAGGTAAAAGCAAAGGCAAGAAAAAGAAGAAGAAAAGTAAAGGAAAGGGAAAGAAGGGGAAAGGAAAGAAGAAGGGCAAGAAGAAAACAGGAGACGAATCGTCCAGTATTGGAGAAACTGTCGAGGAAACCACTACATATCCCTGGGACGAAGATACAGATTTAGACATTGAATCTTTACCAGTTAGTATAATCATTTACTTTTATTATTATTTATTCAATCAGGATACCCCATTAAACTAATTGCGTTGGTTATGAACGATTTTAGGAAGATACAAAGGTCCGCCATTATTTTGAATTTGTGACATCAAGTCTTCCTTCCACATTTGCCAAAATCAATCCGATGGGAATGTTCGTGATTCGAGCTTCGCGTGCACCTGTGCCTCGAATGAAAAGTATTGATGATGCAGAAGAAAACATGGCGAAACATTTAATGTTGGGAACAATGCAAGGATACAGTCTACGTGCCGTAGAAGCAGTTCTTTCTAAAGTAAGTTTTAAAAGATATTGACACGGAATATTTTTTTATAATTACGTTGTCTCTTGTCTCAAATATTACGATTAAATAACGCTGCTGATTTTTTATTAGATTTTTGAGCCTTTGGCACGATTTAGCGACTTGACTTCCCCATTTAGAAGATTTTCTCAAACCAAAATGGAAATGCAAACCGTCAGCGATCATCAAAAAAGTCAATTGAAGGAGGAACTAACAACGGAAATGCAAAAATTCTTAGGCATCTTGAGGAGGTGTTTTTCATTCCACTTTTCTGCCACGGTTTTCATTTTATTATGAGTTGTTATTTAAAAAAATACTAATACGATGTGTTGCATTTTGTATATAGAGCAATTACGCAAATAGAAGGTGAAATTCGGCTGGAGATTCCTGTAATACCGGAATTAGATGTGCCCGAGGATAATTTTCCGTTTCTAGCTAAGAATAAGCAATTTGTTAGTTCTCTGGAAGATATTATGTCTGGTTGGGAACAGCAAATCATTCGTATTTTGGAACATGATTTGCCTGCTGTAAGTTAATTAAAAAGTTCTCTCTTACAATCATACTATTGGCACTATTGGGAAACCGCTTTTAAAATTAACATTTATAAACATTACATTTTAGAAAGCGGCCATGTTCACTCCGTTATCCGAATTGGAATTTTGGCGAGATCGCAATTCAATGTTGTGTGCTATTCACGACCAACTGCAGTCTAGAGAAGTTAGAAAGGTTGGACAAGTTTTGAACTTGGCTCGATCTGACGTTCTTCCTGGATTCGAATATCAGCAACAGGAATTGTTAAGAAGTCTCCAAGAGGCTAGAGATATCTCAAGGTTCCTTTCTACCATCGAACGCCATTTGAAGGTGACGCGATTATTATTATTTGATTTACCCGACCAATTTAATTAATCTTGATTATTATTGTGTATTTATTGTGTATTTAAAATGTTTGCTTCTGTCAGACCATCACTTATTCTCACAAGTTCCATGAAATGATCGATGCCATTCCTCACATAATGGAGGGTCTGCAATTAATTTGGATGTTGTCTCGTCACTACAACAAGGAAGACAGAATGTGTACGATGCTAGAAATGATCGGCAAGCTTTTGTTCGATCGAGTGACCAACATTCTTCATCCAATGAACATTTTTCAAAAGTATTTCAATGAAATTGAATTTCAAATCATATTAAAGATTGAATTGCTAACAATTAAATTAATTTTGATGTATTCTTTCAGAGAACCAATCCAAATTATGGACTTGTCGGATAATGCTCGAACCCTTCTGATCACATGGAAAGAATGTTATTTGAACACTCGGGACAGAATAGAAATGTCTGGTAAAGGTTCTCGTTGGGAATTTGACAGATCGAAACTCTTTCCGAAAACGGATTACTGCGTCATCATTTCTCAGCATTTGACTGAAATTGCAATTCTTCTCATGGAATTTCAAAACTTTTTCGGACCTGAGATTAAGGCGGTAGTAGGAGATCCTAAGAAAATCGAAGACGCTTTGAAACGGGCATTCGATCTCGTTCGACCTTTCATGGAAGTTCAGTTCGATCCCTTTATGGCTTCCAATTCTAAGCAGTGGGGAGAGCTTCTCGAAGTTCTTCGCAAAGAAGTTCAAATTCTAGAAGCTGAAGCAAAGAGTTTTATCGACGAAGCCTTTGTTACCATCAAGTAATCAAATTGAAACAAATTTAATGCAAAATCTATACAAAGGTAATTACTTGATGGCTAATTTCATTTTGATACAGGTCAGCAGATAGTGCATTTGATATGCTGATGAAATTCAAGTATATATCAACTCGAGATAGTATTCACGCTAAACTAATGAAGAAATTCGATGACACGCTCATGATTTATATTTTAGAAGTACGCAATGTCAAGGAGTTTTATGAGGTAGTTTTTAAACTAATATCTTATTTTATATTAGCATAACACATAACTCTTTAGTCTGGCATATCTTTGCGAATATTAACATGTTCATGTTATATTTTTAGTCGAATAAGGACAATCCGCCTATTCAAAAGTACAATCCTCCGGTAGCAGGAAGAATTTGGTGGGTACGAGCTTTATTTTATTACATCAAAAAGACAATAGTTACCTTCAGGGTCCAGGATGATGTCATTTCAACTGAAATTGGACAACAGGTAATGTATTGAATATTTCCAAGCGTAAAAAAATCTAGTTTTCTTAGTTGACGAACGTTTTTGGGATAATATTATGATGATTTTTCTCTCCGCAGGCTTGCCAAGAATATTTAGTGTTAGCAAAAGACATGAAGCGTTATGAAGACACTTGGTATCAACACTGGCTGGATTTGGCAACAAAAACAATGCAAACCAGTCTCCGGAAGACTGTTTTTATTAAAGTTCCTGCAAAAGATGAACGTATGCAAAACAATTGATGTCATTTCCCTAAAGCATCTGTTAATTAAATAATTGATCGAAAATGTTTTTTGTTTTAGTTGGATCCAATATTGAGAAAAATAAAGGGAAGAAGGTGATTAAAGTAAACCTGCCCAAAGACATAATGGAAATGGTTCAAGAGTCGTTACATTTGGAACAGATGGGATACCGAATAAACGAATCTGTTCGAAACGTGGCTCTTCTAAGAGAAAATCTTTTCAAAAACTCTTCAAATCTGTCGCTCATCTTAGAAAATTACTACGGAATTCGAAGGAGACTTCGAGCTCACGAGGTATGATATTTTGCTTATTCTTTTAGACGAATGTTTTAGTTTTTCTTAGTTGCATGCTGATCAAGTTAATAATATTACAGGCTGAGGTAATGGATAAATTCATTAAAGATTTGGAGAAAAGTTTTGATCAAGGTCTCCTTCGGCTCAACTGGACAGCATTGGGCATTCCCGACTACGCAATAAATCTCACAGGATTCATCCAACAGTTTGATGGCATTGTCAATCAGGTAACTTGCAAAAACAATAAAAGTGAAGTGAAAGTTTCAAATAAATTACTGCTACATTTTTACATATGAAAAATTAGGTTAATAAAGTTTCGAAGGATATTCGTTCTCGAGTCAAGAAAATTAAGAAAGCCAAGCTATTTAAGGAACCACCGTACAAAAAGAATAACCGTTACAACTTGCCTATTCTAGACTGCTGGGTAATACAAAATTGTCACAATGAATTGAGTTGTCCCTGTCCTTGAGTTTCTGCGCATTATAAATGATTTATTTATTTTAGGATTATTTTCAATATTGGGAAAAACACCGAATGGATAATTGGACCATGCTGCATTTACAATATAAAGGATTATCTCCATTATTTGAGAAGTTGGAATTCATGGCCTACAACAAATCAACGGGCAAAAACAAAAATTTCAAAAACTACTATAGCTTCATGGAAAAATGCGTCTTTCATTACCTTGCCAAGTCAGTTTTCCACATTTTGAATATACTTAATAAATGATTTCAAAATAATCTTTTAAACTTTTCTAAATCTTGGAAAATCATTTTTTCCCGTAGAGTTGTAATCAGTGGTCTTTACGCATTGGAAACACGTATGAGAGTTGCAGAGCCTCTGTTTGAAGTGCAGGCCGTTTTGCAAACCCCGGAAGTGCGTATAATTCCCAGCCCCCATGAAATTTATTTAATGTTCACAAGAGCTGCTCGGGATTGTGTTGAGGGTACAAGAAAATTCATTCGTTGGCGTCGTGGGACTTGTGTCGAAGTCACTCCAATTGAACAAGAAAATGATTTGACTCCGTTTTTGTACACCATGTATTTGGACATGTGCCGAATTCCTCGCGTCCTTGAGCTTTTACTTCAAATTCAACAAAATGTTCAAAATATTTTACATAAACTATGGAGCCACCTCAAACAGTATAATATACACAATTTAACTAACATCTAATTATAATTAACTATGTACCTATAATGTGGTAATGTTGATGATTCATTCATGCATTTTTTTTAAAGGTATCGACAGTTCAAAAACCTGTGGCGATTCAACAAAGACAAAACTTGTGAAGAATTTTCCCAAACAAATCCTCATGTGAGAGCTTATGATCAGAAAATGGGATTTTACACATCTATAGTTACCAGAGTCAATGATCTTCCGTCAACTCGCACAGAAGGATGTTTTCAGTAAGATTTTTATAAAAAAACATTGATTCTTCTCGAATCTTATGCAAGAATTTCTGTTTTGTGTTATTAGATTGAACTTGAAGCCACTTCAAACTGCAATTACGAAAAGTGCAAGGGATTGGGTTGTTAAGTTGGGACTGTTTCTGTCTGCCAGTACAAAAGAAGCCAATAGTGAATTCGATCGCATCGTTTCTGTACGTTCACAAATAATTACCTGAATTCCTGAAAACATTAGGCAGTATTTCATTTTGATACTGAACTAAAGTTGTAATTTTTAATATTTCTTCCTGTGGTTTATTTTAGGATTATGATCAGAGATTACATATTTTACCACGAACTGTTGACGAATTGAAGTTGGTATTTGCAGCAGTACAAACCATTCAACAATCCACGATAGAAATGGAAGGTCGATACCGAGATCTTGTTACTCGATATGGAGTCTTAAAATCTTACAATATTGAAGTATGTTACATTGCATAGACAAAAAATTATAAAAGATATCTAATGTAAATAATGTAATCGGTTTATATTTCCGAATCTCTTTAGGTTTCAGAAGAGGAGGTTGAACTTTTAGAAGACGTGTGGAAAAGGTGGCAAATGATGTGGTTACGAGAGGTCAAGGTGGTTATGAAAAGAATGGAGCCCATAAAAGTTCGTTTTACTAAACTGACGATTGAAGAACGAGATAATTTCAAGGATGAAGTATTAGCTTTTGTAAAACGTTACTATGCGGAAGGACCTGGCACGGCTGGTGCGAATTTAGATAGAGGATTGGAGCTTTTAGAGGTATAACTAGTAATCAAACTAATTTTATTTCTCTCGCGCTTTGAAAGGAGACTTATTTAAAGTTTTAATTATAAAATTTAATAATATCAATGGATTTCTTTTCCTTTTAGCAATACCACGACGAGTTTAAGGAGATGGAGAGAAGAAAGGCGGATATGGTTGTGTCTGAAAAACTTTTTGGGTTAGAGTTTACTGTTTATCCAGAATTGGCAGAAATGGCCAGAGATTTAGAAACAATGGATTTACTGTACAAATTATATGTGGACCAAAGGGTATGTCGATTAATACCATAAATCAGTATCATCTTTTTGTGTCTACCAATTTTTATATCTAATATGTGTTAAAAATAGAATGCCAGGTTGAATTGGTCCCAAACATTGTGGACTCACCTTAATCCTCAAGCCCTCGTTGAAGGCATCGAAGATTATATCAAAGAATTTAGAAAGTTTCCAAAGAACGTTAAAACCTCTGATGTAGGCAAAAGCCTGGACGAAAAGATGAAAGAATTCAAGAGGTCCGTTCCCCTCTTTGTAGATTTGAAACACGAAGCTCTAAGACCTCGGCACTGGCTGACTCTTCAAAATAAAACGGGTCCGTCATTTTCATTTCGCTATCACAGAGAATTCTTAACAATTTTTGTTTACGTGCTCGTTTATATGTATTTTTGTAGGTGTGCATTTTGACATGTCTCCGGATCGTTTTACTCTTGGGAAGTTGTTCTCCATGGAGCTTCACCGTTTCACTGAAACTATTGGCGAAATAATCGCATGTGCTATTAAGGAGTTGTACATTGAAAAATGCATCAAAGAACTAACAGATGTGAGATCGTATACATATTTTACTTTTTGTTGCAGGGTTTTACTGAATATTTCTCAATTGTCATTGTTAATCTTTTTTGAAAATCTTTAGACGTGGGATAATTACAAGTTTAATTTGATGAAGTACATAAAAAATGGGGAAGACAGAGGTTGGTGCATCGGCCCTATGGAGGACATGATGCAGCTCTTAGATGACAATATGGTCACTTTACAGGGAATCAGTGCCTCTCGATTTGTTGGGCCTTTTTATAACAGTAAGGGTTACTATAATTTTATTAATTTTGTTACGCTTGCTAAGAATTAGCGGATTGAATGTAAAACTGTATTAAAAATGTTAAATTCTAGTTGTTACCGTCCTTGAGAAATCCTTATCGACCATCAGTGAAGTAATGGAAGCTTGGTTTAGCGTACAAAGGAAGTGGATGTATCTTGAGGGAATTTTTACTGCTGGAGATATTCGTCAACAACTTGCAGAGGAAGCCAAGAGATTCGATGCCATCGACAAATCATACAGAACGGTTTGCTGCGTATTTATATTTTTGTATTTTAAAAAATATTCTCAATACTCACCTGTCTCATAATATATGTAGATGATGGCAGATGCCGTGAAAAGAAAGAATGTGAAAGACTGTTGTCATTTCCCTAATCGTCTTAACGACCTCAAAACGCTGATTAATGGCCTGGACCGGTGTCAAAAGTCTCTGAATGAATATTTAGAGACCAAGCGAAACGCATTTCCGAGATTTTTCTTTATTTCCGATGATGAACTTTTATCAATCTTGGGAACAGGTGTTCCTTCCTGTGTTCAAGAACACATGATAAAGGTGAGAAACGGATAATGCTATTTGTTAGAACAATGACCAAAGCCATAGTCATAAATGATGAAACTTGCTTTGTCATTTTAAGATGTTTGACAACGTGGCTAGTCTCAAGTTAGTGTCACTAAAAGGTGCAACACAAGTTCACGGAATGGTATCGGGTGAAAAGGAAGAAATGGATTTTCAGAGTGTAGTTGTCTGCAAAGGACGAATTGAAGAGTGGATGAACGATGTAGTAGCGGAAATGAGAAAAACTAACAGATTTATTACGAAGAAATCCATTTATTACTACGGAAAAATGTACAAACCTCGCGTGGAGTGGATGATGGATTTCCAGGGAATGATCGTTCTTGCTGCAAATCAAGTCTGGTGGACCGTGGAGGTTGAAAATGTCTTTTTCAAAATTAAGCAAGTGAGTATTGACAACAACTTCTGGATATTTTATTCTCGTTAATTTTTTACGAGCGACCTAAACGTTTTTGTTTTTTAAGGGACAAAAACGCTCTATGAAAGAGTACTTGGAGTTTTTGAACCAACAACTGGACGATTTGGTTGTTCTGGTTCGCACAGATATGAGTTCCAATGATCGGAAGAAATGCAACACTTGCTTAATTATTGATGTGCATGCCCGGGATATCATCGAGCAATTCGTTCGGGACAGTATCATGGATGAACAAGAGTTCGAGTGGGAAAGTCAATTGAGATTTTACTGGGTTAAGGATATTGATGGAATGCTTGTAAGACAGTGCACGGGCGCTTTCGATTATGGCTACGAATACATGGGACTGAATGGACGCCTTGTAATTACGCCTCTCACAGATAGAATTTATCTCACCATCACTCAGGCTCTGTCACTCTTCTTAGGAGGTGCACCTGCAGGTAACATTATAATAAAGCATTATATCGTCGAAATTATTGTTCGTAGATACATTCATTGCAACTAATTACTCAAATTGTTTCAAAACGTTCCTTAGGTCCTGCTGGAACTGGTAAAACCGAAACAACAAAAGATCTGGCAAAAGCTTTAGGTCTTTTGTGCATTGTCACAAATTGTGGAGAGAATATGGATTACAAGTAAATTGGTTTTTGAGTTGTTTACTAAGTTTACTTGCACAATTTCATTTTTAAGATAATAATTCTCATTTCTGAAACCATTTTGTTTTACTAGAGCGGTAGGAACAATCTTTTCTGGTCTGTGTCAGTGTGGAGCATGGGGGTAATACTGAAATATCCTATTAGTGTTCTTCTAAAATGTAAATCTGCTAATTGGAATGAACAATTGCTTATTAATTACAATTTATATCATTGCAGATGCTTCGATGAATTTAACCGAATCGATATTTCCGTATTGTCCGTGATTTCAACACAAATCCAAACGATTAGAAATGCTCTTATGACTAAGCAAGAAATGTTTCTGGTAAATTCTTTGCTTTTAAAATTACATTTACAATTTCTCACAGTACTTTTACCCAATTCATTAATTGTCAATAATTGTTATCCTTCCTTATTCCAGTTTGACGGTTTAGAGATAAAGCTAGGTAAATACATAAGCAATTTAACCTCATTATTTCTTATTTTTATTTGTAGTTGTAGTGTTTTATTACATGATTTGTTTCTTTTTTCTGACAGATTCTAAAGTCGGAATTTTTATCACGATGAATCCAGGTTTGCTTTGTAACACTTAAAATAAAAAACCAATTATAATGAAATTAGCCAAATAAAAATATAATCCTCTTATGTTTTTAACTTCACAGGTTATGCGGGAAGGTATTTAATTATTGATATCTGTATTTCATGTTTTAAAGGATGAAGGAGGTAATATTTATACACATTGTCCGAAAAGTGTTATATAATTCAAAATGTTATTATTTTAGAACTGAATTACCTGAATCTGTGAAAGCTCTTTTTCGCCCTGTGGTGTGCATAGTTCCCGATTTGGAAATGATCTGTCTTATTATGCTATTCTCAGAAGGTTTTCTGGAAGCTAAAGTGCTGGCGAAAAAGATGACCGTGTTGTACAAACTTGCGAAAGGACAACTGTCCAAACAACATCATTATGATTTCGGCTTAAGAGCTTTAAAATCGGTTTTGGTGATGGCGGGGGAATTGAAGAGAAGTGCACCAGAGCTTGACGAAGATTTAGTTCTAATGCGAGCTCTGCGGGATATGAATCTACCGAAATTCGTGTTTGAAGACGTTCCATTGTAAGAATTGTCCATTGTTTGAAAATAAATGTCTTCATTTCTCTCAAAAAAATAACAAATATTTGTTATTAGGTTCCTTGGACTCATTCAGGATCTATTTCCGGGATTAGATTGTCCGCGAGTTCGCTATCCCGATACCAATGATGCGGTTGAAGATGTTTTAAAGCAAGACGGTTATCTGATTGTTCCAGACCAAGTGAGTGTGTCAATGTAAAATGAATTATTTTCATATTAGGTACTTTCATAATTTATTTACATTTCGGTTGTACTTGTTTGTTTCGTAGGTGGATAAGGTGATACAGCTGTACGAAACAATGATGACGAGACACACGACGATGGTCGTAGGTCCAACTGGTGGAGGCAAAACCGTCGTCATCGGTGCACTTTGTAAAGCTCAGACAAAACTAGGACTATTCACCAAATTATACACTCTCAACCCAAAGGTATTCAAGTATTAAAATTCAAAAGACATTTCACATCGAACAATGACTTGTTTTTACTAATTATCGTGTAATTGACAGGCGTGTAGTACAAATGAGTTGTATGGAGTGCTGAATCCCGCAACACGAGATTGGACTGATGGTCTTTTGTCTTGCATCTTTCGAGAAATCAACCGACCTACGGAAAAGAACGAGAGACGATATATTTTATTTGACGGAGACGTTGATGCTTTATGGGTGGAAAACATGAATTCCGTAATGGACGATAATAAGTTGCTCACTTTACCAAACGGAGAGAGAATAAGACTGCAAAAACATTGTGCACTTCTATTTGAGGTAACCTCACAATTATTACAATTTACGAAATGATTTATGACGATTATATGGCTTTCCTGCGTCATAATAACGTTTTGACAAATGATTACTATAAGGTTGGAGATTTGCAATATGCGTCCCCTGCAACAGTTTCCAGAGCAGGAATGGTTTTCGGTAATTATTTATTTAAACTTTATTTTTTAATCATTTTACTTAAGCTATGAAATAAGTTTAGTTATAACCTGTCTAACAATTACTCTTTCAGTCGATCCAAAGAATCTGGGCTACGTTCCGTTTTGGGAAAAATGGACAAACAAACGGTAGCTAACAAAAAAGTCTTAAAAATCTAATGTTTGTGTTCATATTATTATTGTGCTACTGCATTACTGACATTTTTGCTTTTGTATGTCTGAAGACCACAAGAGCAGGATGAATTGAACATGCTATTCCAAAAGTACGTTCCCAAATTGATAGATTTAATACTGGAAGGAATTATGAACGAAGTTCAAGGTTCCAAGCTTAAAACGATTGTTCCACTAACGAATCTAAATATGGTAAAATATTTATTTGTAATTAAAACAAATTATGCAATTCGGAAACAGTATATTTAATTTGCAATAATAACCGTAATTTGTAAAATGCCTTGTTTGTTGAATGAAGGTGACTCAACTGGCGTATACTCTAGATTCAATATTGCCTGCGAAACCGACGGGTGACACCGAAATGTTTTTCTTGGTTGGACTCTACTGGTCGTTGGGAGCAGGTCTTCTTGAAGAAAGTCGTTTACAATTCGATACGTACGTTCGTGAGTTGTCTGCACTAGGCCAAGTCAATGAGAAAGATGGAAGTTTTGCAAAATCAGGTTATAATAATTTAAAATTAGTTTTTTCTTTTAGTTAAGTACGTTAATTAATTCTGCTGTTGGTAACAAATTGTAATTTCATTACTTATTTTGTGTAATAGGGGAAATGCCAACGAGTAAAGGCAAAATGTTTGAATACATTTGGATGGAAGAGGAGAGAGTTTGGAAACCTTGGACCAGTTTAGTTCCATCATATGTTTATGACCCAAACCTTAAGTTTTCTCAAATTCTCGTACCAACAGTGGACACGGAAAAGACAACGTGGGTTCTCAAGTTAATGGACAAAGTAGGTTATAGTACTTTCAATTAAAAAGATTACTTCAACTGCATCTAGTTTTATTTTAGCGTCAGAGACGTCCTGCACAGTTTGATGACATTTTTTCTTATTTTCGTGTAGATAAAACGACCTGTGGTGTTAATTGGAGAAACAGGAACGTCAAAGACAGCTACAGCGCAAAACTATGTCAGCCATTTGAGCAATGAGACCGATATCGTCATCAACATGAATTTTTCGTCGCGGACATCGTCATTAGACGTTCAAAGGAATATAGAAAGCAACGTTGAGAAGAGAACCAAAGAAGTTTATGGCCCTCCTCCAGGAAAAAGAATTCTAGTCTTCATCGACGATATGAATATGCCTCATGTCGACACCTACGGAACTCAACAACCTATTGCTCTTTTGAAACTGTTGATTGAGAGAGGAGGACTTTATGACAGAGGAAAAGATCTCAACTGGAAACAAATTAAAGACATTGGTTCGTTTTCATTTCGAAAAATTAATTTCGTCAGCAATGTAATGTGTTATATAATGACGCGGGTAACTTATTCTGTTGATTTTTCTATGAATAGGTTACATCGCAGCTATGGGGAAGGCCGGTGGAGGAAGAAACGAAGTGGACACAAGATTCATCTCATTGTTCAGTGTTTACAATATGACGTTTCCATCAAAAGCAGTCTTGGAACACATTTATACTTCCATCATTTCAGCACACTTGGCTAATTTCGCTCAGTCGATCCAGGAAACGATCACACCGATCGTGCACGCTACTCTAGAACTATTCGAAGTTAGTGAATCCCTTTCACTCTAATTATTATGATCTATTTGTACCTATTAGCTCTGAGGTTAATAATTATTATGCAACATTGTTTTCTTTTTTAGTTGCTGATAAAGGAGTTACCACCCACGCCTTCTAAATTTCACTACATTTTTAACATGAGAGATCTCTCTCGCATTTTTTGTGGGTTATGTCAAATGACCCCCGAAAGGTTTCCTTCAGCTAAACACTTTGTTAGAGTGTGGAGAAATGAGTGTAGTCGCGTGTTTTGCGATCGTCTCATCTCAAAAAAAGTAATTGATTAAAATTAAAATGTTTTTTTAAACTGTAAAATATTTTATGCTCATTTGTATGGTATTTTGTATTGTAGGATATTCGAACAGTAAATGAATTCATTGAAGAGATAATCGAAGATCGTTTTGAATCCATGGCTGATTATTCGCTTAAAAATCCCCTTTTGTACGGCGATTATAGAAATGCGATGGACGAAGAAGGAGTGCGAGTGTACGAAGATGTTTTAGACTATGATGCAGCTAAGGCTCTTTTTCAAGAGGTAAAGCCAACGTTCAAAATATAGATTGTTCTTGCCTTTATTTTCTATTGAAATTAATTTTCCTTTTTACAGTTAATGGAAGCATACAATGAGACGAATTCCAGAATGTTGCTAGTTCTATTTGATGACGCTCTTGAGCATTTGACCAGAATCCATCGAGCTTTGCGTATGAACAAAGGACATTGTTTGTTGGTAGGCGTTGGAGGAAGTGGACGTCAATCTCTTACTCGCCTTGCGACGTACACAGCTGGATACAAACTATTCGAGATTTTCTTAAGTCGAGGCTACAGTGAATACCATTTCCGAGAGGATCTTAAAAAGCTGTACAATGATCTCGGTGTTGCCAACAAACAAACCACCTTTTTGTTTGGAGACGGTCAAATAGCTGAAGAAGGTTCGTCGTAACTTTATTATGTTTGTCATCACTTTAAAAGAATTTAATTCAATTTGGTAGATAATTCAACAATAGAAGAATTATTTAATTTGTATTTTTTGTGTACGCGTAGGTTTTCTAGAATTAATAAACAACATGCTGACGGCTGGTATGGTCCCTGCATTGTACTCAGACGAAGATAAGGAAAATATAATTCAGGGCATAAGAGATGAAGCAAAAAGAGTAGCAAATGCCATCAACAAGTAATTATATTATTTTAATTTGTTGTAATTAAGATCACTTGAGTAGTTAAATCTGCTTCATTAATGTTTGTTCTGGTTCATTAATATTTAATTGTGCATTTTATTTTTGCATTTCAATAGAGATACAATTTGGCAGTATTTTCTTCAAAAATGTGTCAATAATCTCCATGTTGTTCTTGCGATGAGTCCAACCGGTGACGCTCTACGTACACGTTGTAGAAACTTCCCTGGTTTGGTAAACAACACTTATATTGACTGGTTTCAGCCTTGGCCCAAACAAGCTCTGTACGCTGTGGCCACTGTTTTCTTCGCTCAGGTAAAATTGAATTATTCTTTTCGAGAAGTAACTTCTTACTCAAATGCTTATTTTAATTTTCTAATTTCATTTCAGAATACTTTGATTCCTGAGAAACACAAAAAGAATATTGTGAAGCATGTGGTGCATGTTCACTCATCTGTTCAAAGCTACAGCACTGACTTCTTGATCAAACTACGCCGCAGAAATTATGTGTCCCCTAAACATTTTCTTGATTATCAGCAAACCTACGTGAAGTTATTTAAAGAGAGGATTGCTTTCATCACAGCTCAATGCAAAAGACTTGCGGACGGATTAAAGAAAATCGCAGATGCCAAAGTCGAAATAGAAGCCCTGAACAAGAAGCTTATGCGTTCAAAGAAAGTAATGGATGTGAAAACAAAAGATTGCGAAGTTCTTCTACGTGAAATTGTGTCCAGAACGGCTGAAGCAACTGAGAAAAAAGAAATCGCGATTCACAAGGGCAAGGAAATCGAAGAACAAAGCAAAGTGATTCAGAGAGAAAAGACAGAAGCTGAGTCTGTGTTGCAAGAGGCTCTTCCTGCCTTAGAGGCTGCTCGCTTAGCATTGCAAGAACTGGATAAAAATGATATTATCGAAATTAGAAGTTTCGCTACTCCTCCGAAGGCTGTTCAAGTAATTTGTGAGTGTGTCATGGCTATCAAAGGTATCAAAGAGTCCGGGTGGAAAGCTGCCAGAGGAATGATGGCAGAGCAAAACTTTTTAAGAGGACTCATGGACTTAAATGCTGATAATATTTCCCCCGCTATGGCTAAACGAGTTCATGAACTCTTAGAAAATGCAAATAAAACTATGAAAATGACCGTCGAAGGAGTTAAAAGCGTTTCCAGAGCGGGAGCTGGATTACTGAAAGTACGGAATATTATTTTAAAAAGTTATGACATTGATATTATGAAAAATTTTGTCTATAATTGGTAATTCTTTTACTACATTTATAGTTCGTGGAAGCTGTAATGGGATTCTGTGCTGTCAACTTTGAAATTAAACCAAAGAGAGACGCGGTTGCAAAGCTCGTGTCCGTTTTTACGAAAGCTAAAAACGAATTGGACAAAACAAATGCTCGCGTTCAGAAACTAGAAGACGAGCTGGCAACATTACAGAAAAAGTACGACGAGGCAATTGTAGAGAAACAAGTTCTGGAAGACGAGTACAACATTTTAATGCAGCGACTGAGTAACGCAGACCGCTTAATTACGGGACTTAGCTCTGAAAATGATCGATGGCTCAAAGATCTCGGAGAGTTGAAGATTAAGAAAAAGTGGCTTCTGGGTGACTGTCTTCTCAGTGCCGCTTTTCTCAGTTATGTTGGAGCGTTCAGTTGGGAATTCAGAAACCAAATGCTTTACGAAGACTGGCAGGGTCATGTGGACGAAATGGGATTGGCTCGCAATCCAAAGTTCCGAGTTCAAAGCATTTTGACCGACGATGTTGAAGTCGCTCGATGGACCTCCGAAGGTCTTCCCAATGATGAACTGTCAGTTCAAAATGGAATTTTGAGTGTGAGATCCAGTCGCTTTCCTTTGTGCATTGACCCTCAGCAACAAGCGTCTCTATGGATCAAACGTAGAGAGGAAATGAACAATCTCAAATTGGTCACGTTTAATGACCCAGACTTTTTACGACAATTGGAGCTTGCGGTGAAGTACGGCTACCCGATTCTTTTCCAAGATGTGGAAGAGTACATAGATCCTGTCATTGATGATGTGTTGGAGAAAAATGTCAAAAACGATCATGGAAGACTCTTCATTGTTATTGGAGATAAAGAGGTACTACAAAATTCCTCTTTTATTTTTATCGATCGATGCCTTAAAAAATAAAATCTTTTGTGAAAATGTTTCAGGTCGACTACGATCCGGGATTCAGACTTTATCTCAACTCGAAATTAGCAAATCCGAAATTTTCTCCTTCTGTGTTTGCCAAGAGTATGGTTATCAATTACACGGTCACAGTGCAAGGTCTTGAGGGACAACTTCTAGGAGTCGTGGTTGCACAAGAACGACCAGATTTGGAAGAACAGAGAAATGCCATCATAAAGGAGACTAGTGTGAACAAAAAACTGTTGAAGGATTTGGAAGACACTCTTCTCAGAGAATTAAGTCAGAGTACAGGAAGTATGGTAGATAATATTGATTTGGTGAATGCTGTGGATGATACGAAGAAAAAGGCTGATGAAGTTTCCGAGAAGTTGGCTCTAGGAGCGAAAACTGCATTGGATATTGAAAAGTTAAGAGATAATTACCGACCTGCAGCTACGCGAGGTGCAATTTTATTTTTCGTTTTGGCGGATATGTCGGCGGTAAACAACATGTATCAGTATTCCCTCAGTTCATATCTTGGAGTGTTCACATTTTCTCTGAAAAAAGCAATTCCTGATCCAACGCTTAAAAAACGACTCAAAAATATAATTAGTTGCTTAACTGTGAACGTATATGATTACGGGTGCACAGGTAAGTGTAATAAATGTCATTCATTTATTTTTACTACGAACTTTTAATAAATATCGCAATAATGGATTTCATTCATGATTTAATTTTTTATAGGTATTTTTGAGAAGCATAAATTGTTGTTTTCGTTCCAAATGACTGTTAAACTTGAAGAAAGTGAAGGGAATCTCAGCCAGAAGGAACTGGAATTCTTTATTAAAGGAAACGTTTCTGTGGACAAATCAGAAAGGGTCAATCGTTTCACTTGGCTTTCAGAGAAGGTATGATGCTATAAAACAAAGGAATTATCAATCTATTTGTTGTATAATGATTGAGTTTGTTAAATTGATAAATATTTTGGAACAGTCGTGGGAAGACATTGTAAAACTAGAAGCAGAGTTTCCTGAAACATTTGGAACCCTAATAGATTCTATGAAGGCGAATGAATCTGAATGGAAAACTGTAAGTCTCAAAATGCGCCCTACTTAATTATTTATTTTAATTGTAGTCTACAATGCGGTGTGAAATAAGTTAGTTATGTATGCATTAATTAATTCGCAGTGGTTCGATCATGATCATCCGGAATCGGTCGCTTTTCCCCCTCCATACGATTCAAATCCGTTGTCCAACTTTCACTGTCTGATGCTACTTCGATGTTTCCGAAGCGATCGTGTAGTTAGAGGAATCATTAGATATGTTACAAATGTCATGGAAGAGAGATTTGTTACACCTCCCGTTATCAGGTCTGTAAAACCCTAATAAATCTTACCAATTGAATTCAGAAACGAAAAATAATCTGATGTTGTATCGTAAATTATAATTAACAGCTTCGATGCAATTTACGAGCAAGCAACTGTCTACACTCCAGTTGTTTTCATCCTGAGTCCCGGAGCCGACCCTGGAAATGACATTTGGAAACTTGGAGAGAGAATTGGATTGGAAGTTGAACGCATCAAATTCATCAGTCTTGGGCAAGGTCAAGAAAATGTAAGCACCACTGAAATATGTAAAGCAAATAAATTCGTTGAACTTGATTTTAAAAACGTGGCATTGTATCTTATAGGCTGCTACCAATCTTTTGGAACTTTCTGTGGAAAAGGGTTACTGGCTAATGCTTCAAAATTGTCACTTGTTGATCAGATTTGTTAGAGAATTTGAGAAGCTGTTGGAAAAAATGGGGAAACCTCACCCTGATTTTAGATTATGGATGACAACGGATCCTACGCCAGAATTTCCCATAGGAATTCTTCAAAAGTCACTCAAAGGTACTTGATAGCTTACTCGTATTCATTTTTTCAAAACTGATTTCAACATTTAAATGAATTCATGTAATTTTCAGTCGTAACGGAACCTCCGAATGGCCTTAAACTCAATTTGAGGAATACCTATTTTAAAATGAACTCTCAAACGATTGAGGAATGCAAGCACACCGTTTTCAAACCACTTGTTTACGTTCTTGCCTTTTTCCATGCGGTGGTTCAAGTAAATCTTCAACATTTATTTCAACGTTATTTTACCTCCATGCATGATATAAAATATTGTATAAGTGGTACATAATATTAAATGAAATACAGGAACGACGAAAATATGGCAAAATCGGATGGAACATTGCTTATGATTTCAACGAATCGGATTTCACAGTTAGTCTTCAGATTCTGGAAACATATCTGACTAAAGCCATGGACTACAACGATCCAAGAATTCCTTGGGGAAGTTTAAAGTATTTGATTGGGGAGGTTAGTGTTTTGCTACTGGTCACTCATTCTTTGATTTTATTATTTCATCGCATTAATAAAACGATTTGCTAATCTAGGTTATGTATGGAGGAAGAGTCATTGACGATTTTGACCGAAGGATTGTGAAAACGTACATGGATGAATACATGGGTGATTTTCTTTTCGACGAATTCCAACCATTCCACTTTTACCATGATCCCACTGTTGATTATGTTATACCCGAGGAGGGCAACAGAGAAATGTACATTGGTAAGCAGCACTGAAAACTAATTATGTTTTTTTTACATTTATTTGCTTTAAAAGTGCCAAAATTGACATTCTTTTAATTTTTAAATAGAATCTATCGATGAATTACCGTTGGATAACTCTCCCATGGTATTCGGGCTTCATTCTAACGCTGAAATTGGATATTACACAGAAGCCGTGAAAAACATGTATGCGCACCTAATCGATCTTCAACCTCAGTCGGGTACGTAAAATATGATTTTTACAGTTTACTTACAAACTTGAGTTAGCATTTAAATTGAAAATTTAATTTTTAATAAATGAATTCTAGTTGCTGGAGGTGGAGCCATGAGTCGAGATAAATTTATAGACAGTACAGCTTTGGACATTTTGACCAAGCTTCCTCCTGTGTACGAAATGGACATTTTGCGTAAAAAGTACGGACTTACCCCGAGCCCCACGACAATCGTTCTACTGCAAGAAACTGAACGCTTCAATCATCTCATTGAGAGATTGAAACGAACGCTGACCACGCTAAGACGAGCCATCGCTGGAGAAGTTGGAATGGACTCGGTGTTAGACAATGTAGCCAATTGTCTTTACAATGGACAAATTCCAGAGACTTGGTTGAAGTTAGCTCCAGCAACTAGAAAACCTCTGGGCAGTTGGATAAATCATTTCAACAGAAGATATCAACAATACGAGCAATGGGTAGGATAAATAGCAACGTTCCTGAATTGGAAAAAAAATTAATAAATCTTTTCTCTAATTTCCTTGCATGTATTTTTTGTTTCCTCAGATAAACATCACAGAACCTCGAGTCATTTGGCTGTCAGGGCTTCATATTCCAGAATCTTATTTGACCGCCTTAGTACAGGCAACGTGTCGCCGTTACAATTGGCCTTTGGATAAATCCACTTTATATACGCAAGTCACCAACATAACTGATCACAATAAAGTCACAGACAGACCAGCTCAGGTACAATTAAACTTCTAAAAAATGAATTTTTGTTAAAGGTTTTGTAAACACGAGGAATACAATTTTTGAAATCTTATATAGGGATGTTACGTCATGGGTCTTCATTTGGAAGGAGCCAAGTGGGATTTGGAGAGAGGTTGCATAGCAAGATCACGTCCAAAAATTCTGGTTGAAGAACTTCCTATTATGATGGTCATTCCTATCGAAGCTAATAAACTCAAACTGCAGGTAAAGCCAAGTTCTAACATTAAATGAAATAAATTGATTGTGATTTCCAAGATAATAATTTTGTTAATTGCTGCGAAACGTTTTTTATTTATTTAGAACACTTACCGCTGTCCTGTTTACACCACGTCCCAAAGGAGAAACGCCATGGGAGTAGGTCTTGTATTTGAAGCCGACCTTCACACCGAAGAGCATATCAGTCATTGGGTTCTCCAAGGTGTTTGTCTCACCCTCAACACAGACGATTAAAACTATAACTGCCTTATTTATATTATTTATATTCCAATACCAAAGACCAAACCTTTTATACATTTACAAACCCCAAGTGTAAATAAAAATTATGTTGCTTTAAATTGAAGTGATTTATTGTGTAGAATACAATACTACATTTTTACACTCTATTTTCACAATATAGAACAAGAATGCATACATAATATAGATTATAATATGTGCCATTTAATTGCTAGCTTTTTTACTTCAAACGAAGTTTAAGTGCTAAATGCATTTTGCGAATTGTGATTTTGCCCAAGCCATTTTTAACTGACTTAGACAGAGAGAAATGGATTTTGCATGTTTTGATCTTGTCAAAGCCATTTTTAACTGACTTAAACAGAGAGAAATGGATTTTGCATGTTTTGATTTTTCCAAAGCCATTTTTCAGTATATTGAACAGAGACGAGCAGCCACGGCATATATTCTGCCAATACAATTTGAGGTTACTTTGCAACTGAAAATGTTCTTCATATTTTGAAAAACAGATCCGTAACTTTCCAACAAGCCATTTTACAACCATTTCCAAAATCCACACAATAACTCTAACAATACTTAAATGAAAATACATGTAAAATACAGCAACGATGTTGTCGTGCACACTGAGTGCTTTTACACCCGCACCTTGATAATTGAAATGTTGTGGTATGTAATGATTTTTGAGAAAGCCTCGTGTTTGCGTTAGAGATTTCCACAACTGCACAATCCCGGAGTGTTGAAGAACGCGTAACCGAAGTACTGCGACTTCCAAGTGGGACATCAAGTGGGAGATGCACCAGCCGAGTTTTCTACTCATTAATCTATCATTGCCTTTGGCGATCGCAAATGCGTAGGGTAATTTTTGCAATCGTTTTTCCATGATGTCAATTTTGTCTGACCAATCTCCGTAAGCAGTTTTGTTGCAATTTGATATTTTGTCGAATATTGCGTCATTACTCAATCGATAATCCATTTTCGTTGGAACGGAGACTATTTCTCCGACAATGTTGACAACATTTTCTGAATAATTATCGAACCCCTTGACCTTAGATCTTTTGAAAGGATTTAAGTTCAAAGAGTTGAACAGGTCAATGTAGATGTCGTCAGGTCGGGAAAGATTATCCATCCTGTCCCGTTCCCAATTTATATAGAGTCTGTACTTCAGTTCAACAAGATCGTTGAAAGAGTTGATTTTCTTAAGTTTTCTTGGTGCCGACAAATCTCTGATATTTTCTCCCCTGTAGGCATTTGATAGGATTATGCTCATCAAAATCCAACATCCCCAAATGAAATAAACGCTGGTGAGTTTGACTTTCTTCGAATGACGCATGATATCTTCGCCTTGTTCCAGAAAATATTGAAATACGATGAAAAAAGGGCTCACGTTGATTTTCTTCATTTTGTAAATCATCTTCAGGGAAATTGAGACTGCGGTCATGCTGAGAACGATGAATATCCACGATGTCCTGTCATAAATTGAAAAAAGTCCATGGAAAGATATTCCCTCTTGACCCAGAATGCCATCACAGGTCACGAATTTAAATGATTCTCGTTTTATGACAAATATTTGAGAAATGTCGCAATTATAATAGATTTCTGGATTATTGGGGGATTTTTTCTTTCCGTTACCTCTCGAAATAGTACTAATATTTCCAACAAAAGCTTGCAGTAAAGAAAAGTTCATATCCGCAGTTCCGTGCATGAAATTTTGAAATCGGAAATATCTGTAAGATAGTACCCGTAAAAGATAATTCTTTTCATCCACATTTGCTGTGTCAGATAAATCTGTCACTTCCCACTTCATCTCTTCGAAATTATCTTTGCTTTTCTTGTGCCATACTTGATTCACGTAATGTCTTGATATCCAAGGTCCCCTGAGCATCCGTAAGCCCAAATTTTTATTAGCAACATTATTGTAAGGGATGAAAAAAATTTGAGTGACACGATGTGACGCTTCCAAGATAACAATTAACTTGAAATATTCTTCCGTGTTTATTGCCGTTTGCAGCCATTGCAATAATAGCGGACTGTTATTTTCGGAAACGATTGTCATCAGAAATATCCCATTTCGGGTAACGTCATGATGATGCCGCGGTTTTCTAATTATTGCATTCCAGAAACAATGTAGGTCATCAGGGAAAAAAGATTTGATGTGATTATGCTTGGTGTACATGGCGAGTGGATATAGAAATACGTGTAGAACACACTGCCATGAATAAGGAGCAACCATTATATATTCGGTTACTTTCTCCATCGATCCATTTTTTAGAGACCTCCATTCCAAAAGTCCTGGTGGTTGTGGTATTTTATCAACCTCATATTTTTTTCTTAGCCAATAATTCGCTAAAACTATTGGAACTGAAATCTCTACGAAATCCAAATCCACATCTTCGTAGAAAATAACATTGATCAAGCAATCGCCAAATGGTTTTATAATCGGATTCAAATTGACAATTTTTGTTGTCTTCCCCAACTCGAACGTTATCAGTGTCACAAGGAAACTAAACATGAATGTTGCCCAACAGAATTTCATGCTTTTTCCTTTTCTTGTGTCTATCTTAGACAAAATTTATTTGCTGGTAAATATCGGATAAATATTATTTTCTGTGTTTGAATAGGTTGGAGTCTCCAACTTGGAGATATGCCTGCGTCCGAAATATCGGCCTTATTTGTCAAAATCGGACTTGAATCGTTTCAGCCTTTGTAAAGTTTTGTTGTAGTTGTAAGTATTACCACTTACTTTGTAAGCCACCAATAATGTTCTGTTCTATTACGATATTTTTCACTCACTTTAATTTTGAGGAGTCCAAGACAGAATGTTGGAAATAATTAATGATTTTTAGTATCTCAAAGACTACATTAATGAATATTAATACAAGAAGTACAATTAATTCCATATATCTCTCCAAAGTGTGACTTTTTTAATTACTTGAAGTGTTTTACGGGAGGTATAGCATTCTTATATAAAGTATAAAAACGGTTGCTGCTTCATTATTGATGATTTTGTCCATTTATACAGAATCAACACCAGTCTTACTTACTTTTATTACGAAAGCACCAATGTATATATCTACACAGGAAAGCATGAGAGTGCCTTCAAAGGCGCTTTCAAAAGGCATACCCAGAAATTAGTAATGGGTTACGAACACAAAAAGACAAAAAATGAAATACTGGCATATGACAGCCTAGGCAGCAAATAACCCATTTCCCCACATTTTGGAATAAGCACGTGCCTATAGTGCATACGCTGGGTACGCCATTGCACGATTTTAGACAGAAGCACGCAAAATTTCTTCTTGCTTTAACTTTGACCGTAATATACTCCGATTGTTGATTGTGAATGTGAACGCTGTAGTACTTCATATAAAAATACATGTGCCTACGTAGAATTACCAATGGGATATTTTTAAATATTCTGATACAGACAAAAGAGTGACAGCTTTATGATATGAACAACGATACAATTCTTTCAGGACGAGTCCATGCACCTACTTTATTGCGTCGTTGTCTTTATCATCGATTAGCTTAATAAAACCGCGGTTTGGCATCGGCGAGCCTTAATGCAATGGAAATATTGAAATATTTTACGACCAACGGTCATGGACACATTTTGCCGTATCAGGTTCGAATAGCCAAAAATAGCACGTATCCCCCTCTTGGTACGTCCTTGTTTTTAATAATGTCAATCAATGTTTCAGAAAAAATAAATTCATATATACATCCGAATAATAATAATCTTCGTAGCTCGATTTTACATTCTTTAAAATTCTCAATTCGTTCCGTAAAATGACATTATAATTAGCATTTTCATTAGTATGCATCCATGGTGTATTTCGAAACAAAGAAAAACAACAAACTACAAACCAACGTATTTTGCAAGAGCGTATCTAAAAATTTGTAATGGGAAGGCTCGAGTAGTCTGGCAGTGGGGATCAGGAACAAAAAAATGATAAAATTTGTGCTGGAATTTGGGGTGCACTCAAGCCTGGTGAACCCAAACGTAGATACGTCCTTGCTCTTTTGAAAAAATCGGCATTGATACAAAACGAACTTGTATGAAGTATTTTCAGCAACGTGCGCTGCGTCGGTTGCGCCTTTTAATGGTTTTGATTTTCTACGCACCGCCAAGCCAGACAAAGAAGAAAAGCATAAAGCACCTGTGTGACCTGTGCACAGGTAAGTCGCAGGTTTTCAGTTTCGACAGATAAAAGCCAAATACATCCGATAATAGTTTTCATTTTTTTATCATTTTGTTTTGGGATTGTAGAGCAGAAAGTCGAAAAATATACATTGAGGACGTTTGTTTCACGTTGGAGATTGAGATTCAATCAACGAAAGATTGACAGTCGAAGGTTCCTAATCACAATTGCAAATTGACGAGGAATTGCTTGTACTTAAATCCAAAATCAGCAAATAATCCGCAATCACAATGCAGGAGTTATTAAAGAAATACCACGAAGACGGTGAATTCTCGACAATGGAAAAACTTCTACCCTATTTGACGAGAAAGGGATACATCAGTGAGATTGAATGTCGCATAATTGTAAGTTCAAATTTGACAAATATTATATAAGATAAAAAATTATATTATTATTATTTCACAATAAAGTATTAAAATATATAATTGGATTAAAAGATATAAGAAGAAGAAGGAAAACTTCAGATTTTTTACTAGGCCAAAATAGTTAATTTATCAAGACTGTGTGGACTTTTTTGTTTGTAATGAATAATTGTTAAAATATGCATGTAATGTCGAAATTTTAAATTCAAAATTACAGGCAGGGTCCGACAAACGTGCACAGATGCAATCCAAAATTGAAAAAATCCTGACTTCGAAAACGCAAAAGTCGCAATCAATGACGGACATACTTAACGTGGTGGGAGAAGTGACTTCCCCCAGGAATCTCGTTGAACAAAACAGGAACATTGGTCATCCGTTGTTAAATTCAGTGGTAAACAATTAAACAGTATTAATCACATTATATTATATCTTCATTTTGTGGTATAATTTATTTTAATGCTGTTTTTATTCTTTATTGTAAAATATATTTATTTTCTACATTTCATTGCAGATTTCAAAATGTTTATTTGAGTTTTTGCCGTTGAAGGACATTGTCAACTGCCGCCTTGTTTGTCGGGATTGGAGTTCTACCTCTGAACCACTTTTTCGAAAAAAAGCTACGATCCGCTTCAAATCTTTGCAACATTCCACTTTCCTTGATATATACAACATCTCTCTTCCCGCTGTTCCATTTACAGCATTTGAATTTCCGAACAACAAAGCATTTTGGATGCCAGACGTCGAAGAATTTTTTACCAAGTGGGGGAAGAATGTTAAAACGCTGAAGTTCGACAACGTAAAGATGATAAAACGAGGAGTTTCCACTAATTATTTAGTAGAATTGTACCAATTGGATATAACTCCTTGGCTTGAAAAGTTACCGAATTTGGCAGCACTAAACATTGACTGCATTGACCGAGGAAAGTATGGAGGTTTTGGTACATTTCTGGAAGTCCAGTTGGAGAAAATCTTCCCGATTAAAGACCTGAATCTCTCCTGGTGCATTATTTCAACGAGTTCGCAACAAAGTATAGTTCGTCGCATCTGCCCTTCGAAAATTACTTTAACTGAGACTATTTTTAAAAGGGACCAAGATATTCTGAATGACCTTTGTTTAAATGACTTGATCAATTTCGGTGCTGCGTCGACAATAAATGTGCATGGTGACAATGCTCTACCAAGGAAGATATTTAATATGGCTGATCACGTATTCAACTCACAAAGTGTTTCTTTGATTAATTTGGAACTAGAAAATTGGCAACACGCACGGGGAATCATTGATTTCTTCTATTTGCAAGAGTCAAGTTTTTTCACCAAAAATCAAGTGCAAATCCGACAATTACTTTGTAAGTTGTGCGGTGTTGATTTTCAAGCACTGCCCCTGACATTAGAAAAGCTGCATCTCTCTGCGTCAATTTGTAGCGACCAGGCAGTTCAACTACCGAATTTGAAATATTTATGTATCGAGTTTTGTGACTATTTTGACCAAATAGCGTCTTTCATTGACTGTCCCGAATTAACTGAATTGGAATTAATTGACCAACCTTCGCGAGGAATTGACAGCGACTATTATACTCTGGATATACTTTGGATACCTAAAAACCTGAAGAAAATGAAAATCGACTGTAACATTGATGTTATCAACGACGATTTCCTTTTCCAACTCGACGTTCTAATTTTGGAGGATTACCTTCATTTGCTGAATTCAGATGTTCAAGAAATTATTTCAAAAATCAAACCCAATGTTTTGGTCGTGTCTTGTCGGGATTCAAGCAGACTTAACACTAAGGATATCAAGGATTTCGTGTTTTCAAACCATTTAGTGAAGAAAATAATCATCGGATCAGCTGGTGATGGGAATTTACACACCCGTACTCCATACGAAACAAGCGAATTCCAAAATTGTGTAAATGAAAAAGCCAATTACTATCGGTTTGAAAATCTTTTTGGAACATCCATAACGAAGCAGGAATTCGACAATTGGAGAAACATGGACGGATTGAGCAAAGAGTAATATCCAAATATTACTCATTATTGATGATGTTTCAAATTTCATGGCATTGTACACGAATATACCTCTCTGTAATTCAATTTATTAAAACTTGGCGAAATATGTCAATGTTATTTATTGCTCATTGTTTTTGTTAATTAACTGGTTGGTATATTTAGGAAATGTTTGTGGATTTTGATTAATGGACTAATGAATTTGTATATAAGCTTTTTGTAATTTTTGAATGCAATTAAGTTGAATTAATTATAGGATTTTGATGTGTTTTTGATTAAATGAGTTCAATAGATATTTACATGTTTTTGAATATTTTATTGCTCCAAGATTAATGCAGTTAATTTCATTGAAGTTATAATCATTCGTGCCAAAGTATGAGATAGTAAACAAAAAGGTAGGAAGCAAAGGTTTATAATACTGGAATATAACATAATAACATTATTTTGTCTGATATGCAAAATACTGATGACTGTGGCACTCACTGTCATCCTTCTCTTATAAATTCAAAAATGTCTGAGAAGTTATTAAAGAAATAAAAATTCTTTTTACTGGTATTGCTATGAAAGACATTATGCACACACAGCATAGTGCAAACTGCAAATAATGCACCTTGGTATGTTGAAATCTCTACACCATAAAACAATTTTATGTATTCATTTTTTAGGTACATTGCTTACAATTTGCAAAACATTTTCCCACAACAATGCTAGTGCAATGCACGCTGTAAAAAAGAAAAAATAACTAATGTTGAGGTTTTTGTTGTTTTTGATTGTATTTTACAATTTCATAGATTTTTGCAAACTTCTGACATAATTTCTTCACAAATTCTCTCCAGATAGTGTGACGAGTTTTTCGTCATTCCTTCCAGGAACCCTAAGTGTCCTCCGTAGGAAGTTTTGATCAAAGCCAAATTCAAACTTTTTTCGCTGATTTCTTTCACAGGCAACACTGCAAACATAATATTTGATTTATTGCCACAAGTCACAACACAACAGACTTATCAAAAAGTTTAATTTCTAGCAATAGGTAATAATTATAATAATTATCATTGTTATTTTTGTTGTAATTTTTTATTTACATTCTCCGGGTTGTAGAGGGTCGTCAGCAGCAGAAATTGCAATGACGGGCATGGGATATTTGGTGATATCACAGGTGGTGCTTTTATAGTAATCCAATTCAGACTCGAACCCGAATTGTCTTGCGGTTACAACTCTGTCAAAATCTTGAACTGTTTTACATTTGCTTATTTCTTCCATGTTCAAAAAATGAGGATGCTTGTCTAATTGTAAGCTTTTGGCCATTCTGTAATAATTAAGGCATAAATTTCTTTAAACGATCCTCCTTGTCAATTCTGGAATTGCATGATTAGTATGTAATGTGAAATTTAATTTAGAATGGGATTTCAAGCAATGGTGGAATTTAATTTGGAATGAAACATAGAATGGTAAATAATTTAGAATTTCAAGGAATAAATTAAATTCTGCCATTCGAATGGCAGAATTTAATTTAGAATGGAATTGCATGGAATATGGTGAAACTTAATTTGGAATGGAATTTCAAGGAAAGACTGGAATTTAACTTGAATAGGTACTTAATAATCATGTTTAAATATTATAAGTCTATAACTGAAGATCTTACTTTCCACATAGCCTAATTAATTCCTTCATCAATTCTCGATTGATGACGTAGCGATTAAAAAATAATTTTTCCAGACTTTTTGCTCCCATTTCACAGTCCCACATAATACAAATGAGCATTGCATACTTAAAAGGAATCTCATTTTCTGTTGTTAAATATTTGTTAAGTAGAATTCTGAAAATAAATGGAAACATAAGTGTCACGAGAAATTCAAAAATATATCTTGCCGTTTTTAAAAATGCGATTACCCTCCGAGTGAAGTTCCAACGGCAATTAACGTTCTTCCTTCATATTTTGATTTGACATGAGCAACTACTTCTTTCAAATCGTCCGTGTGGGATCCACAGAAAGATTTTCCCGTCTATAAGAAAAACAATGTTCACATAAAATTGTATTTATAAGTAGTAGACGGGCGACTCATATAGGTAATTTAATTTTAAGTGCATGGCAAATCGTTAAAAATAGAAGTACCTTGTAGGGTACACCACCAATGCCCCTATTGTTAAAAACAAGAACATCACACGATTTAAAAAAAGCAGCAACGAGCGTTTGAACGTAAGTCGTTCTTGATGAAGATGTTACACCCGGAAGAAATAGGATCAACGGTCTATGATGATGCAAAAATCATTTTTAACAAAAAATCAAAATACATATAAAATTACAATAACTCGTATTTTTACCAGTTATTGGTTTAAAAAATACGTGGTTTTGGTATTTTTACCTGTCTTTATTCTTTTCATCACCTAAATAATCCAAAGCTACAATTCCCCCATCTTGAAGCTGTAAGATTTCCCTTTCATACTCAATATTTTTCGTGACTAGTCTGTTTGATATTCCCCACATTGTCTGAAATTGTCCTCCAAAGAATAGTAAAGGAGGATTGTACTTTTCCTTCAGAGATTTCACATTGTCCAAAATTCTTTTCAATTTTTCGTTACTCGTGTGAATTTCTGGTTTCTGGGAATTAAGAAGACAATTTCTTAAACTAATAACTACTTTTGTACTATTTGTACATATGACATAAGTTAAAATGCATAATTATTGAAATTATTACCTGACAAACAAATGCTTTGTAGTAAAGGTAATAAAAAACAATGGATGTGGGCACAACAAACATAAAACTTTCCAACATGATTAAATAATTGGCACAATACGATGTTATTTTTCAAATGCAATTTTATAATGCACATACAAAGTTAATACCTGATCAATTAACACAGTAGGAGTATTTTAAATACACATCAAATTGCACATTATACTTTATGAAAGCTCCTTTACAATATCAATACTACGTTTACAATGAGACGCACTCAAAAAACGCTTCAGTTTTACTAAATTCGGGTAAACTGGAAAAATTATTGGAGAAGTACAGAAATTATTTTGTTGATATTCGATTCACATTTATAGTTGATCTAAGACACACCATGAAATAATTTGGTAGGGATCTACTAAAATCGGTTGACATGAAAATCCCATTAGTCGAATTAAACTGACCTTTACAATCGCAGGTGTATTATGAATTGATAATAGTAATCGCAAGTATGAAACTGTTTATATTTCTAACATTGTAAAATGTAAATATCTTTAATCGTTCTTCTATAAATATAAAACACAGTGTATTATACCACTATGCACTAGATTAACTCAGCACACAATGACTGCAAAATTATTTTTCTTCGACATTTTCAATTCTCGCAAGCATGAGAATCGTGTGAACGTAGACAGAAAAAGTTCGTACAAATATAAAGTTCAAGTGCAAATAATGTTAGACTACAAATGAGATATCCATGCTACTGTACATGTTAGGTTAAATATTTAATTTTTATTGTAAAAAAATTATTAACCCAGCAGAACATGCTATTCATAATTATATAGTTCTATTATCAATTATTGCAGCAAGTCTCACGAGACTTGTTTTAGTCTTATTACTGGACTTTTGTTAGTTTATAAAATTCTGGAGTATTTACAAACGAACGTTTAATACAATTTTGCTTCACTTTCCTGATAGCTGTTAATAATAATAATAATAATATTCTAAAATTTAATAAGAAGAATATAATTAGTGGTGAGTAATGAGAAATGGGAGTTGCAATAAACATTTTAAATTTTACGTTAGCATGTTTAATGCAAATGTGACTCAATGGCGAATTTAGGAGAGAGTTTCGGTGGCCCTCCCCCAGATTCGGCAAATAATTGGTTATTTACGGTCAAAGGCTGCAAATTAGCTCTTTTTATGTGTGTGCATGTAAAGATTGATTTCTAAGGTCCCCAATAACATTTTTGATACGTTCTTGTTGGGACTGTATTCGCTTATTTCATAGCGCATTCGATGGATGCACTATGCAAGCGGATTACTTAATGAAGTCCCACAAAAGGCTGCACGAATGGAAAATGGAATTACCAGACTAGACTCATCAGACTCCGGTAGTTATTAAATTTTTGGTAAAAAATGTTCTGACACAAAAATTAGAAATAAACACCACGCGTACCACTTTCATAGCAATTACATCATTTTTATTTCTTACTTTTTACTATAATAGTTGTTTGAAAAAATAATTGAAACATCAACCAATACTTTATATTCCATAAAATTGTACGCTCGATTTTTATTTTTGAGAAATGGTCTCCTCTCAAATAGAAGAAGTAATATCGGGTGCTGTTCACAGTTAAGATTTAACCTTAACCCTGCAGACAATATAAATAATAAGTGTCTGTATTTCCTAATATGAATACAAATACATATCTACCCTGACTTATTTCTGTAATACTCGCTGTACGTTTTCATACTTTTTCTTCTATGCCTTTACATAAAGTATATTGCGATTTTCAGCACAAATGAAATCCAACTATCAAAATCCCAAACAAGAACATGCAGCAATACTTATACTAAAAACATTTCTGTTTATTACTTCGTTCATTGTACCAATCTTTTATAATGGTTGTGTTACCTACGCTGACGTAGATCTTATTCCCAGCACATAATGTTGGAAGTAATCATAAAAAGTATAATAGAAATCTCCGCCTAGATTAAACATGCACACAACATCTATTCGAAGATACTTAGTGTTCCTTGAGAATTATTCATCGGTGCACGTGTAAAGATATGGTATAGTAGACTATATAGTTAGTAAATTGACTGCAAACGTTATTTCTCCATCATTTTTCTTATTAAAAAATAAACATGTGATGAATATGCAAGTCAATATTTCAATTACTGTGAGAACATTGTATCCATATGCAAAATTGTCAGTGAATCCTGTTTCACACTATTTTCTAAACGGTTTCATTGATCTGGATCTGACAGATTGAAAAGTGGTTTCCTCTTTAAACGAAATATTGTTGTCGTTGTAATTCTGTTCTGTATCTGTTTACTTGATTTTTAGTGCAGTGTGATAATACCAACAAATAACATGCATTGTTTGCATAAACTGGCAATTATTGTTTACTAGCGCTTAGCTCACGTTTTAATGATGAGAAAACTCTCACTGATTGTGAGATTCGTAAAAAAGACTCGTCGGGTGTGTAAACTGAACGCGTACAATTAGTCACAGCATCAGAGTCTTCAGCAATTTGGCGTACAGAGGGGAGGACTGGAGGCACGTACCACTCAAAATTCCGGAAAAAGGAATTCTTTTCAGATTTCAACCGCAAATATTTTGAAAATGTTTCGTTTTTGAATGCATTTTTTGTCTTTTTCTTGCTACCCCCATCCCTGAATCCTTGATACGACCTTGGTCATTAGAGTCCGACGGCAATGACGTACCGACAGGTAGAAATAGAAATGCCATTGTTGCAGATTCTTATAGGACGTTTTTTCCTATTGCCTAATCTGGAATGTGAATTTGAAAACGGTGGTGATAGAACAATTATTGTACAATACAATATTAACAAAAAATTACATAAGATATAATATAGTTAGAAAAGAAAAAAAAGAAATGTACCTGTCAAATCACATTACATGATTTTTAAAAATTGCACAGATATCAATTAGGTAATTGAATATAAAATTTTTCATAGGCAGACAGAACCATGAAAAAAATAAAGAATAACATTTTGAGATTTTAATCACCTTTAATTGAATAATTAGTAATTAATTTCTCCAGTTAATAAAAATATTATTTTACACTTATCTAGTTGCAGTCGCGTCACAATTTTCAATTGTAACATTTTAGTCATTAGTTGTAACATTTCTTAGCCTTTAACTCCGCTTACTGAACTCCAAATTCCTCTTACTTTTCTATGTTGCAATATATCAGTAGTAGTTAAGTTTTCTATCGTGTTCTTTTAAAAGCTCTGATGTAAATTCATGAAAAGATTCGATTTTGTCTTTGAATAAAACCCATTGAATTAAATTGAATTGTATCAAATGCGCAGACGGTTTGCATAGTTTTCAATGAAATTGTTAACAAAAAGTTAACCATACTTGTTACTTATAATTTATATAGGAAATATTTTACGTTTGTAGCAAAAATTTCAACTCGCCTGCATCACAAAATTAAAATACATCAAAATAATTTTCATTCGGATGCTGCATAAATTCATAATACATCATCATCATGTGAATTAAAATGCCAAAGTAGTTACTTAAAAATTAAAGACACAATGACAATAATATGCAATGTAATTCCAGGTTTTGTTCATGTAGCACTCGTTAATTTGATTTGCTGATATTTTCGGGATACTTTCCCTTCCAGTTTCCAGGAGGATTATAATTGGCTACGACGTAAGTGTACTTTGTGCTGGAAACTGCCCTAGCAATCCCTACTTCTTTGGAACCCTTCCAAATCAGTTGAATAAAGTGTCCTGTAATTAGATAACATTAATTGCGAATTAGGTCATATTTTTCAATTTTTGAATAAATCGAAATTAAACTCCTGCTAAAGTAAAAGATTGGAATGGACAAACCTGTGCCATTTTGAGCTTCCAATTTATTCCAATTAAAGAGATCTATCTCAGAGTACCATGCTCTAACTGCTCTGTAACCGTCGATATTAACTTTATTGACCCAATAGATATTCTCTCCTAATCCAAAGTAAAAAGGTTCCCAATTCAAAATAAAAATGACAAATACGAAAGAATAGTGCAAAGTTAATCTTTTGTTAACCTAATCCAAAATGACCGTGCTCCATTCTGTTTTGATGGGCGTTGTGATTCGCTCTAGCCTGAGCTGTTTTACATAACTGTCACAAAATAACATTAATGAATAGAAATAGGTTAAAATTTTCATGTATTTCTCAAGTAAAATTAAAGCGTAATAATAATGGTCATAAGATCTTCTATCAATATTTATAAAATTAATTTGTTGATTACCTCTGCATTAAGAACCAATGGATTCGCACCATGTTTAGCACGGTATTCGTTGTGAGCCTTTTAGATATAAATAGATAGAAAATAATTAGTCATAAATGATTGTAGTTAAAACAAATAACATTAATAATAATATTTATAGATGTTTGTTAAAATGAATAAGCAATGATTATTTATTTATTATAATATTATGTAATAAATGAGAATGCTCACGCGTAAACATTCTTGAATGAAATAGTCATCTGTTGTTAATTCAGCCTTCAAATGGAAAAACTACATTAAACTGTGATGCATAGAAAAACATTAAAGATGACAATTAAATGTTTTCATCACTTTCTTACCCTGGGAGCTTTGCATGCCTGAAGATTGACTCCTATGACAGAAATGGATTTTTCAGGAGGTAAAGGGACAACTGTTCGAACTTCCTTCAGGGTTTCCACTTTTTTCTTTATAACTGAACTTCCGTCGGAGTAGTTGTCTGTAGTGGTCGTAGTGATCGTTTTCACACGTGTACCCTGCTCTTGAAAATTGACAGACATTTATTATGAAAGATTTCAGATGTATTTCTAATCTTGTAAAGTTTATTCATGCTACAACGGATTTTTTGTATTTAAAAAATAAATTAAGTTTTACGTCCGGATTAAAGTCGGTTTTCTCCTCAGTATTAGTAGAGGTTGAAATAATCTTCTTCTCATTTTTATCGGAGGTTTTTCTTCCATGATTCTCATCATTTTGTTCCATGTCAGTTCAGAAATACAAAGGCTGCGATTTGAAGTCTATCTTTGAATCAAGTTTGGATTTTGAATCAATCGTCGCTTGCTTCTATTTTGTTCGTTCAAATTAGACTTTCATGTATTGTGCTTTCACAATATTTTAGGGTCCATATCCTTGGTCAATGGTCACCTTAGTCACAATCACAAGTTCAAACTAAAGTAGATTATTGCAGTTTTCATTATGCTTCTATAAAATAAAAATTCTAAAAACATGACAAATTGTGACATTTATGTACAACGGCGTACCGAGAGGAGGGCTTGTGCCCTTACCAAGATTTATATGAGATATTTTTGGAGTTAAACCATTAAGTTGCCCTTGTCTATAAATCCTACAGAAAAGTTCAAAAATTGTCTACAAATAGCAAAATATATCGACAAAATTTTTGCAATAATTTGATGTAATTTTTTGGTTTATGTTAGAAATAATTAAATAAATCCAACTGCTCCATTTTTCATTTCCTATATTTATGCCCTTATGAATGTATCTATAATATTAAATAGAGTCACAGTAATTAAACAATTAAGAGAGTTGTCCGGGGCAGTTCTCTTCTTTAAATTGTCAGGAAAAAATATTGACAAAGAACTTTTAGGTTTTATTTGCGCAGATGTAGAAATCAAAAGCTGTTTTTCAGCTTCTTCAAATTACTCATCTTTGGAAACAAATCACTTTTGTTCCGGAGGCTCTGCAGGTCACAACTAAACGATAGAATAGTTCTTCCCAAAGCTGCATTTTTATTTAGATTTAATTTTTCAGTACCAATAACCCATATTTAGCACTTTAGATTAATTAATATTATATTACTATTAATTACATCTGTATATTAATTTCTGTTAATGATGTTTGGCCGCCGATTATCCCGTAATGTGGATTTGAGCAACAATCCATTTTATCCCAGGTAAAATATTAGTAATATATTTCGTTTAAATTTTCTCCAAACGGTTTTACAAATAAAATAAAATTAATTGGATGTTGTATTCTAAAACGTGTGTTTGATTGTTTAAGTACCATGAAAAAGGATGACGATGACGAAATTAAAGCATACAATGATTACTTGAAGTCTGAAGTATACTACAAACCTCCAATAGATGAATTTCTCAACGCACGATTAGTTCCAATGGCTGACACCGTCGTAGTTCTCATTAATTTCAGTACAATAGCAAAGGGTCAAATCGAAGGCCAATTTATTCCTTGTGAAATGGCACTGACAGCTTTCTCTTTGACGGACGGAATTATTGACAACTGCGTTGTGTATATTCGACATTCGGGTAAGTTATATAGAATTATTCCCTTGCGTAGAAAAATCCACACTTGAAAAATTCCACGGTCTGTATGCAAAAAGATTTTACTCTATAAAAAGTTGTTTTCCTTAAATCTACATCACAATACAAATTAACTAAACTAAAAATGACTACCTATTTGATATTTTTACAGAGAAAACAGTTAACCCTTTTGAAATGCAACTTAAGATGAGAATCTTAAATGTTCCACCCATAAAACCGGAATACAAAGGAAAAAGTAATTACACAGAAGCGTATACAACTTTGCAATTGTTTCGCGACAAGGTAATCGAAGAAAGAATTAAAATCGTAGTTATAAAAAAGGGAGAAAATAATTAACAGTATTCTTTTAAGTGACTTTCTATTAATATTTTATTTTTTAGTTTCCCTACAAAGAAAATGGCGTATTCCAGAAGGCTCATTTATTTTGTCGTCGCTCAGAGTATGATGAAGTCGCCGGATGTTTGGATTTTCTCTATGGTTCGGTCGGTAAGTTCAGTCAAGTCATTAAGTTTGCCATAATAATGTATGAAATAACAAATATGGAAATTTTGTTAATTCGATGTACAGATGGGAATTATACTAGTAAATAAGATTTTATTATTTTACTTGACAAACAGTAGGTGATCGTTTCGGATTTCATATTTTGCCGTTAGAATATCTCATTTCTCGAATGTCAACAGAAATTTGTTTGGAAGATTTAAAAAACCACAAGAATATCCAATACCCTTACGATGAAAACTGTGCCAGGGATATTCTTGACTGTAACAACCACTCTGGGCTAACTCAACTCGCTTGTACTCATCACTACAAGGTAACAATTAG
>JABASD010001425.1:0-40613 GCA_019776165.1 Pogonognathellus flavescens
CTTTTCTTTTGTTTCGAATTCGTATATCACAATGCATTCTAATGAGGCTGGTATTGTGATTTCTATCAAAACTCATCCTTAAATATTGGCAATTTATTAAATATTGGCAATTTAATAATGTCTGTTTTTATCTGGATTTGTAGATGCAGCGTGTGCAAGATATGAGGGAAGAACGTAACAGACAATGGGTTAAGGGTCTTGTTGGAGCTGGACCTAGAGTACCTCTTTACGCTGAACCACCTCCTCATGACAGTTATGGTCCTGAAAAGCTTGATGACGTATCCAATAACGTCAAGTAACCGACAATGTGCATTGCATCGATTGAAAATAATAATGCGTATAATATTGTGTATAAAAGTCAGTGTATAAAACGATAAACTCGCCAATATGATGTTTCCTGATTATCGTTTTGTTTAGCAACTATAAAAGTAATTTAGCAAAAATAAATGTATCAAAAGATACTTACACTTAAAATGTCAATCGTTTCTTTCACCTGTGAATATTAACTAAGTTTTTAGAGTTATTTGCAAATGCTATAACTATGCATATTATATTCATCATATTATTTTTGTGAATAGTAGTTCACTTTATTCTACATTCAAATGCCGACACAATGACCATTAAAACAGTTTATATTTACTATTTACTAATTTAGCTGTTGATATATTATACTAAATAGCACATTGTATCCTTCTGCCTCCTCCGAAATCTATTTCTGTATAGTTAGATACACATTTGTATGTAATCAAAATCATATCATACATACATATATATTATCAGTCATATCAACATAATACTATTGTCATCCATCCATATTATAGCTATTTTTTATCGCATTATTAATCTACTAATTGTGAGTATTAATATCAAGCTAATTAAAAAAAAAACATTATGTGCAGTCTGTTAAAGTAGTAGTAATAATAGTTGTTCATTGCTCAGTCAAACACCTCTATAAGTTTTCAGTTTCGACAGTTTCAAGTATTTCATCAGGGTTATATTTAATTGAGCAGGGCAATTATCTTTGAATCTTTGCCCTCCCTCATGTAAGTTATGTTGACAGTAAAATTGCAGTATCTACTTTTAGTATAATAATAAAAACATTTACCTACATACCTCTACATAACATGCTATGTATGCAGACTAGTTTTAGAATTGTAGATTGCCGTTCTTCATTGGTAGGCACAGGGAATAAGGGTGATAGTCTCAAAGTGACTTTAGCGACTTACCATTGTGTCACCAAACCAAATGAACCCCGTATACATAACATAAACTATACCCGATACTGCCGATACCCTTTTACATACCCGTGCCGTAAAGGCATCATAATAAAATAAGTAGAGTACAAACAAACGGTTCATTTAGGACATAATATAATAAAAATGTTCCAGATATATAAGCATATAACATTGTATTAGTATACCAAAGTCCTAGCCTTGTAAACAAAGATCTGTTGTCCCCAAAAACAAAAAGGAACCATTTCCCTGAATAAATTCATCCTATTCCCATCCTACGCCCTATTACATTGTGTTGAAAAGGGTCTCATTTTGCCATTACTGTAAACACACGACAGTTTAAACAATCATGACTCCGGTACAAGTACAAGCTTTGATACTTAGTAATTTCTCATGTAGTATCTTAAGTTTATTGGTTTGTATTTCAGTTTATCCTTCACGGTCGGCGCAACCAAATCAATTTAACCGACCGAGTGTAAGAAATCTCAGACATTTCACATAGCGTTTATTGTATTGTTTATTGTTTTGATTTTTTAATCAGTTCACACTGATAGTAATAAAAATAGATAGCGTAATTGTGTAGTAGTAGTTATTATGTATCTAACAATAATGTTCATTTAGTTGTGGTGACTATTTCAATGAAGAAGGTATACCTCCTTCAGTTGTTCGCATCCATCGTAAACGACAGTGGTGCATGATGTGTGTGGTACTCTTACACATCCGTACATGTGTTGTACTACTACACGTCTCATCGCTTTAAATACCGATTCTAATGTATTTACCTTGTACGTGACATGTCTTTAAGAACGTTGTATAAAATATAGTAGCAACTAGTAGTAAGTCTGCAACTTTGCAACCGTGAATTGCACTACAACTTCTGTATGTGTTTAGAATTCAATGCAGCAGTGCATCACATAACATTTTATACAAAGCTACGGTTGTTAAGTGAGCACATTCTCTAAACGCAACGTTTTTGTGTAAAGTCTCAAAAGTCGACTGCTACTACTAAAATGTAGGTAAATGCAATGTAATAGTAATACTACGACTTACATTTACTATTTTACTATATTACAACTACTTACTATATACATATTGTTATTATTATGACGACTGACACTGACGACGACGACTACTACACTACTACTCCTTGCTTGTTACAATTGGGGGGAAGACAACCTTGTATTTGGACAACCCCTTTCACTCTCATCCTTCACGTGGCAAGACTGACTTGACTTGGCCAAACTAAACCATTTTATATATA
The DNA here is from genome assembly GCA_019776165.1 of Pogonognathellus flavescens. Classification (NCBI taxonomy): domain Eukaryota; kingdom Metazoa; phylum Arthropoda; class Collembola; order Entomobryomorpha; family Tomoceridae; genus Pogonognathellus; species Pogonognathellus flavescens. The sequence continues at coordinate 2,494 of JABASD010001425.1, forward strand.
CACAGCATCCTCGTGTACTTATATAGAGTATTAACATTTAAGTGTGCACACACACAGGCAAATAGTATTATACAAAACTGAATTAACCATGGTCTTCAACTTTGTAACAATGTAAGCACTTACTTACTTATGCGATACAAAATACAACTTTTGTGCAATAGGTATGTAGGTATATATACCAAGAGACCATCATGCACATAGCTATACACACACTAAACAGTATTTACTATGTAGCTTTTAGCTACCTATGCATTTAACATTATGTCTGTCTGTCTGAGGTGGTGCAGTAAAGATAGACGTTATTATGTTGGTAGACGGCAAAACATAATGGAAAAGGTATAAAATAATGGAAAGAGCTTTAGGTTTGTAGTTTGTATGTAGGTATATCTCTCTGTGTGTGTTATGTGTGTGTACCGTGCTCTAGTATAAAAGGTATCACAAATACTTATAGTGATATTAAGGCTGACTGAACACCACCAAAAACGACAGCCGCCGAGTCGAGCAAGTGCGAGTGTTTTGTGGAGTGTTTCTCTCGATGGAAAACTGTTGGCCGTAGTATACACTGAGCCACGGAAGCGAAACTGTCTCTTGTGCTTTGCTTAGCTTAGCCTCCAGGTCCCACAACAACACATCTACACAAAACACACATTAAACTCAACTACTACCACTACTATTACTATCGCATTCGACTCGACGAGTCGATTCCAATATATAAATCTATATCTACTCACACAACAATCTCACGTATATGTAGGTATTCGTTCACAAGAGATACGGAGATACATACACGTAAAGTTCGTCTGTATGTTGTGTGTGTGTACACATACGTAACGCTACATAAAAGTCCACCAAATCCACTCCACAACAATCCACCTGTCATCCAACGTCAAGTCAACCTGCTTTATCCTTATTCTTCTTATACCATGACTCTCTAATCTAATGTCATTAGATTACTCAGTTGCTTCGATTTGTTCATGGTATAGGATAACAAGGAGAATATACAGAGAACACACAGCTTCTAGTAGGTCTAAATAGTTTCTTCATTTGTTTGGGATTCATTTGGTCGTTTATATAAGTGTATTCAAGTTGTGTGTGTGTGTGAGTGAACGACTAGTACACACAGGATAGTTCTGTCAGTCTGAGACTTGAAGTTGCAGCAGTTGTTTGGTTAACGCAGTGCTAGAAGGTCTGTGTGACTGGATTCTCTCGCAGAATACTACACAGTAAAAACATTTAACAATACTTTGTTTTGGCCATTCACCATTATTTACCACGAGTTGAAGAGAGACAGTACGAAATCACAAGCAGTGAGTGTACGCGACTATCAAGTGCTTATAGAAAGTTGTTTCAGTTAATTTAAAATCATCTCTCTTCTGTGCAACCAGAAGAACCAACTGAAAATCAAGTCGTCGTATCGTCGTCGTCGTCGTCTTGTTTTCTGTCGTCATGTAACATAATAACAATCTTCTCAAGTCTGCAAGTCTTCATATATATACGCTTCGTTTGATTACTTTGGTTAGGAAATTCTACAAACGTCATACAGAATACAGAACGCCACACTTTTTCTTATTTTAGTTGTCCAAGACAAACTAACAAGCAAATGAGTAAAACAATCATCGCTGAATTGAAAACTACTAACAGTTATAGTAGTGGTGGTGGAAATTTTTCAAAGACTATTATTATATGATCGTCATCGTTATTTCCTTTATATATTAATAGAGCTGTTTTGTGCGAATGCAAGTTATAAAAGTAATAATATAGGTAATTGTTTATATCAAGTCAATGTGCAGAGCTTCGTGTTAAGAGTTTAGTGTAATGTTACACATGTACTACGAGTACGAACCATACTTCAGCAATACTACTAGTTATCATTATTATAGTAATAATATTTTTAAACTCAGTATCTATAATAAATTATGATACTAGTTTAACTTCTTTATATTATTATGTTCTACTACTACTACCTCTTTCTCACGTGCATTCATCAACTGTAAGAAAGATTAATACCACGTTGTTATTTTATACTAAAGAGATTTCAAACATACACTACAACTATACGAGACCACTGTTCATCAAGGACTACAAACGAGCAAGTGCTAATAGAGCAAGATTTACAAATCAATTACCATTTATTTCCAAGTACACAGTTTGACTTGCTCTTACTTGTCTTCTTGTGTGTCTCCTTTTCAATTTTCATTTCGTTGATTCAGTTTTCATGACGTTGACGTGACGTGACTATGCAGAATTGATTTTCGATATTTTCTGTTCTTCAACGATATTTTTCTACTTCTTTCCAACACTGTCTGTGTCTACTGCAGCAAATAATCTTCAAATCAAGATGGGATCAAACGAACAAAGTAAGTTATCTCTCTAAATTGTTATAATACATGATAAATCGTACTGGTAATTTAATTAAGTGCTTGTAAAACGTACAAGACATAGAAATATCAATTAAAGGTTTATCCACACCTATTAGTTCGTATAGATACGCATTTATAGTTTTTACGCTTTAATACAGGCAGCTTGAATATGCATTGTGTTTTTGCGTACACGTGTGTGGGGAATTACATGTTTACTTATGTTTGGCGTAAAAGGCACGGTGCAGTACAAGTGTGGAGTTGAGTCTGTGTGTAAAATGGAATAAAACAGTACAACAGACTGTAAAGAAGTATATTGTGTGTTTATCATGCACGAGGAGACAGTTTTAGTAGTTTTATGTGCCATTGTATTTGTATTGCGTCGCTTGGGGTAGTGTGTTGTCTTATGTGAGTGGAATATTCTGCACTCATACAAAGAATAATGTTATGACTTTTCCACAGACCACAAGCGGCATCATTACCTTGATGCAGCTCGTTTGCAAGAATTATTATTCTGTTGTATCTATAATATACTTCTAAAGTGTTAATTAATACATCAGATCTTCTAATTATTGATCATTCATGTTTCAATTGTTTAGAAAGAAAATGATTGGTTCAGTACTATTCTGTTCGTATAACAAATCGATCACATATACATACTTCGTTTTTACTCTTCAGTAGATTAGATACTAAATAATTGCACATAAGAATCATTAACTCAGGCATTTCTCGTTTCATTATTACTGTTGGCATAGTTGGCAATGTAATGGTCGCTGTAACGGCTACAGACGACATTATACCTATATAACCAATAAGTTAAATGTATATGTATAGATCGTTTATATTCACTTATATTATATATGGTGTTAACTGAAAGAACAATACCTTCTGTGTTGTAGTATATAGTATTTTACAAGAAAAAACAAAAGTGTACTGTATAAATTAAATTACTGGGAATTTTGCAATGTGACCACGAGAGAACAGGTATAGTGGTATACATAGAGGAATATAGTTTGATGGTAGTAGAAGAAGTGTAAGGTTGTAACATGCACACAATCGATGAATTACTCCAAATCAAGTTTGGAAAGCCGTTCGTTAAGGAATACTACATCATTTCATTTGCTATAAGAATTCCAGTTATGAAGTGTGTATTCGTCATAAAAAATTAACGCGAAGATATGCAGTAGAATAAGTCAAAACTAAAAGGTATGACAGTTTATTGTCGACTGTTGTCTAAAGAAGTTATAACAACATTGAAATAAGTTAAGGTTGCTTTGATGTAGTAGGTATACGGAACACTTTATAACCTACCTTCATTCTTTTGTTGCATAGACTCTTGTTAGATATGTGTGTTTAATGTACCATGCCTGACTATACATATCCACAATCTCAGTCGTTAGTGTAAAGAATTATTTCCTGGTATGGTATGCCTGCGTGATAAAAGCAGCAACATTGTATTGAGCTTGAGAGAACAACAGCGAATGTCATTCGTGGATTGTAATAAAAGCTGAGATGAATTGATCTAAAAGGTTCAAATGAACGATTTCATGAGAAGTTAGACTTTCAGTTGGTATTATGTACATAAAAACAGTTTTTACGTCTTTGTGGTTGTGTTTGTTCTGCCTACACCTATATGTAATTGTGGTAGTCATGCATCGTGTACAGATGATACTGTCACAAGCTCTCAGAGTATAAGTATCGTTATTATTACCTAGTTGGCCTTTGCGATATTATAGGTGGATGAATAAATGTTTAAACAGCCACCAGCACAGCGTAGATAAAAAGGTGTTAGCTAAAGCCTACGTTTTGTGTTTGTATGTGTGTAATGTGTGTACACTTGTGTTGCAAGGATATTATCTAATTGAGGCTGAAGTTATGTTTGCAATTTAATGGCAGCTTATAATATATCAACTATTTTCTATTTGTAGTTTGTTTTTTGCTAACCAAGAATGGAAATAAACAACCAAATTCTATTGTGTTAGGACTTACAACAAGTGTACCTCCCTTTTATAATATTTGTGTTTCTAGACACAAGGTGTATGAAGTTATCATCATGTTTATTCCTCTTTTTTGCAAAACCACGCGGCTAACACCTAAAATGTTACTGTATATTATAAAAGATGAGTCAAAAGTATGTAAGTTGCAAAATTTCCTAATTTAGTTACAACAGCCAATACATTCTGACAAATTTGCTATTAATCCATTGTTGTTTCTCAAAGTGGGTGTTGCATTTTAAACAGCCTAATGCTTTATGAAATCTAGCTATCCCTCCATTAAGATTAAGATCTGGTAAACTGCGCTATTAAGATGTGCGAAAATGTCTGTCGAAAATGAAAATGTCTGTTTCAAAATTTTGGTGTAAATTATGAAATAAAGTCCCTAAACTTTGAAACAGTTTGGTATTTGCTGTCATTTATGGTTCTCGATGCGTCTAACTTGTTAGAAAATTAGTTTGTATTTTGTCTTGAGATTAGTATGGAATTTTTTCTTGTCTGGATTTATTAGCTCAGACTAGACGCGTCAGCCTTAAACTTGTAAATATTATAACCTCGGAATGCATATTACATATTACATATACCTAATTACATGTTGAAAGTAAGAACGTAACATAATTCCTATAGGTAGTATATCTGAATAGTGAGGTAGGTAGGTATATTTTAAGATAATTATGTAGGTACTATTTAATGACAATCTAAAATGTTGACAGAAGCTGACTGAGTCTACAGATACATAGAAAACCATACTATCTGTATATGTCAATTATCTGATAGCACTCATCGACAAATACATTTCATTAGCTCCAACGCATTCCTTCATTCTTTTAATTCAACTATTTCGTATTTTTCCTGCGTACACTATACTGTAGAATAACTACAGTAAACGTTTGCAATAATAGATGTATTGTATATTCATGGACTAGGTTATCAAGTTTTGAATTTCTTAGCATTGAACTCGAAATCTTAGTTTGATAAGTATATACAACATACAACGAAACTTCCTACTAATTATTTTGTTACGGCCGGTCGAAGAATATTATTACAGATAGTAGGCAGTTTGTGTTGACTCTTTATAGCACATGTACTATTTAAGGTACATAGGAATGTGTGTAAAATATCTGTTAATTATTCCGATATACTTGCCAACAGTTCGAGTAAAATTAAGATTTTTAAAATTGAATTCAGAAGGTATGGTCGATTACAATATTAGTATTTACAGAGATAGAATTCTATATCAACCACATTCCACAGGCAAATTCGGATCAAGATAAGGATATCTTAAAATACCATTTAGATGATATCGCATGCTGTGCTTGCTATCAAATGGAATTAGAAATGGATAAATGCATAGCTACTAGGTTGGTTAAAGGTAGTAGGTAAAGTAGGTAGTAGACGTCGTAAGCAAATCGTTCATGGCGATGCATCATCAATGTAGTTTGTTTGATGTCTGTCAAGTCGAAGAGAAGCCTCTTTGAGACCATTCAAGGCATTGCATTGCATTTCTCATTGAAAATGAAGGCAAAGGTTGTACATAACTTTCATAAGTAAATCATATGCACACACAGCCATTTGTATTATGAGCTACGGCTACGCCTAGCAATAACCGTGCAAAGTTCTGTTTTGGACAGTTCATTGTATCAGATTGAAATTGAAGTTTTACTAGTTGCAAACTTGCGATGCGACGACTTTCGAGTCACATAGCCATATTGTATAGATACAATCTTTGGTTAACACTGCATGCTGCGGCATCGTACAGCCAAATGTATCATGAACAACTAGTACCACATTATGTATATCTACAAATTGCGTGTTTGTGTGTGTGTGTGTGTAATATTGCACTCTGAAAATGCATCTGAAATCAGGCTTGACGACTTAAGTACTTTGCGTTTATTTGTTCCACCAATAATTTCAATGTTGGCTTTTAGATCTAAATATTAATGATTGCTTGTGGCAGTGTGTTACTGCTGGCTTGATGGAGTAAATAGTATTTAGTAGAGATATCTATACAAAGATGCTAATCTAAAGAGAGAATTTAAATATGTCAGTTTTATTTACGTACATACAATATGCCACAAACGTTTGCATTGGTATGTGTATTTTGTGTATGTAGAATAGTACAAGTTATAATGCAAACGAAATGTCGAATGGCAAAAGTACTAGAAAGATGGATTGCATAGTTGTGGTTACTGTGTTATCCACACGACTCTTCTACTACAGCCCATGTACAATGTGTAACCAACATGAAAGTTAACATTTTGTAAACTAACGAGACTAGAATTGTCTCGGTGATAATTAATTTGCAACATATTGGTTGACTACTATTGCAGCAGCAGCAGTTGAAGGAAAGTGGATCATTAAGTGACATAACAATTCCATGATGTGGTGTGCCATGTTGTAGATTGCTGAGACTTGCTACGTCTGGCTGTGAATATTAGAGAGAAACGAATAACACAAATAAACGAATTTTGTACATTTTGCGGTTAAACGATAATTGTTGCGGTTTCCTGTAGATTAAAACAGTCGAAAGCAATTATATAGAAAGCCTTGAATACTGATCGGTGTGAAATGTGAATCTGTCTGTCTGGCGTTTGTTTGTCATCCACATTTCATTTACATATTGATTGCTTGTTTTAAATTAAATGATTACCATATGATGATATTTCGATGAGCATTATGACCACAGAAATGACCTAATTTATGTTTAAGATTACGAAGGTTCTTCCTATATGTATTTAGCAGTTGCTAGTACTATCTCTGCTTTCCCATAATGTCAAAGTTACAGAGAAGGACATCAAACTTTATAATCTTTAGTACATTTAACGCAACATTCTTTTTTCGCTGCTACTGTATCTTGTTGTTATGTTTGTGAGGATAAAAAGCTAGTTCTACATTGAGTTCAACAAATTGACTTCACATTCCCACGATTGATTTGACTTATTTATGGCACCAAGAAACTCATCATCTTGCCGTCATCAATCACAGCACTGTAACTTTTACAGCGTTTCCTTTGTAGAGCAGACAAACATTCCTGAAAATGAACCTATTTAACCTACGAAGACAATATCCTAGTCGGTATAAATACATTCGGAATCTAATTAAGGATTTAGCAAGTTCCAATTTTAGCAAGGAAACTATTATTGTTGTTAGCTCCACATACTAAATAGCAGGAGAAAACGTGATAAAGGCAGTCTTATCCGAGTTCATGTAAATAGTCATGATCCCAATCATGTTGAGACTTATCCATTGGGGATTTATATTGTTGATTTTTGATAAAATTCTTTTCATTCGTTTACTGTCCGTTTATTATCTGGTCAATACGTGTGAACCCTTATCCATTAGCACTTGAGTATCATACTATTAATATTAGTTCCATTATTTTATAACCAATGCTATTAGTAATATTATGACTTGGAAAGTTCTTTGTCATTGAAATGCCATTATGAAAGACGCAAATAACGCGTATACGTAAGTAGAGCCAACTTAAATTTAATGACTCTTTTAATAGATTCAGCAGCTTACAAATGTTTGTCTTAGATATAAGTTGTGATGACACACAAATAATATTTCTATGAACAATACACAACAACAGAACACAACGAAATATCTGGTGGACCTCTTGCAATGCAAGTCTGGGAAAAGTCGTTTACAACAAATGAAACGAGATATTAGAGAAGGGGAATCTAAATGAGATCCGAGTGATATGAATTGTATAAGTATGGATGGAGTATTATGGACAAGAAGGTTTGACAGTTGCAGTTGTTGTGTGTTTGTCGTTGTTCGTGTATAGCCACAACTTGAACTCTGTCTCCCTCTCTCTCTCTGTATCTCTCTCTGTGTGTACCTACGTAACATTCACTGCAATGGTAAGGCATGTCGTATCCGTATGGTTTAGCTAAAGAGGAATAGGTCTGCTGTGCGACAGTTTAGTTTATTTTTTGTTGGATGAAAACTCTTTATGTTTATGCTACGTTGTATAACACATACTTATGCGTTAAGCCATTACTTTAGCAATGAGTAAGTTAATATCAGTTATCATCATTAGTGGTACTACTAAAACTACTATAGTAATACTTCGTTTACATTTACAAAAGCTTCAGTAAAGAATACACACATACTACATGTTCCATAATGCTGCTTCAGACTAAGTACTGCTGCTTGCAATCGTGCACTACTACATTTTTAGACATATTAAATAATAATATGTAAAAACTCCGTGGTTAATTCTATTACATATTAGTTAGGTATTAGCATAGTGGTAAAAGTAGGAATGACGCAGAGCAATAATGAATGAAGGATGTATGTAGATTGAGGAATGTTAAAAAAGCAGATGATATTCTGTAACGTAATGCAACTGGTGGCATTTATATTATTTGTCTGCCTTTAAGTTGGCATCATTTTAATCCGCTCTCTCTCCCCGTTGTTGTTGTAGTAGTAGAGTTGACTTTGGAGGTAGAGTCGACGTGATATATTTATTATTGTCACTGTGGTAGATTATATGGAGTCTCAAGTGTCAAACTGGTTTACACTATTCAATGATACGATACACCTACGCTAAGCTGTACATCGTAGTGCGTGTTGTGTCTATGCACAACTACCTCGTGCATGACAAGTAAACGCAACATTCCTAGTCGTATAATATACAAATGACATAATGTGTATATAGTATTCTTAATTTTTATATGTAATAAAGTAACTCCTCCACTGCTGTTGCTCCGCGTTGGTATTCCTACTACTATGAGTTGGCTTTGGGTTTAGATGGATTTAGAATGGTTTAGCATGCTCCACTTGTATAATACGTGTTGGATGTTGAACTAAACAATAAGATGAATACAAAGAAATCATGGAAGTAAAAGGTTTGCATTCTTGTTCGTACTTTTGCTTGTCACTTTTTCGATTATCAAGTTAATAATGAGAAAAACCTGGGACACGATTTATGTCGTGATGCAATAACACATTAGTGAATGGTAAGAGTCTTCAGGCTAGAATTTATATTACGTTTTCGCGTTATTTTGGAAGGTCAAGAGTGGATTACTTTATGCTTACCGTGTGGGATGTGTGTGTATATAGTGTATGTATGTATGGAAGTATAATTTCTGTCGGAAAGTAAGTATTGATCTCAATGCAGAAAATCCCTACTGCCGACATTCCTTTAAACATTTCTTGCTTGTTCTATAGCACCATAATATTATTTGTCAATAAAGTAGCTAAGAGCTACACACGCTGTAGTAATAGCCCACTGAAATATTTGTGTGCGTACTTAGTGCTTATACAAAGTATACTTGGTAATCTTCATTGTCATTATTTAATGCACCCTATACATTATATATTTTAGTCGAGCGAGACGGTATTTACGAGGAATAACAACATTTAATACTTCTTTTCTGATAATATTGCTAATTCATTTCAGGAATCCGTTTTGGCAAGTGAAATGTCTTTGGTGCATCATTGGCGCATGACACATACCTACATTTATAGTACTACTAGTGTTGGATACAATATTTCTACCATTGCATTCATGGCAAATATGTATTATGGTCGTCATATTTTATTACAGTTACGGATTTCATGTCATATAGTATTGAATTACTCGGAATAGTGGTAGGAGAATAAAGTTGACAGGAATGTATGGAGAATAGGTCAATGGATGTGTCAAAGTTATGTGAGCTTTACCTCCAGTGTCTGCAAAATGATTCGTTTGCTGATGTAGGCATGATCCTTCGAAAATTCAATTTACTACTACGTCGAGTGTTTACTGGGTCAGAGAATTGAGATTGGAGAATTTATTAGCTAAATGACTGTTAATTTACAAATTCTAACTACAGATAGTGTCTACTATGTGTATTCCAACAAGAAGAGAGGGTAAGTGTCAAGTCCCTCTTGGCAACTCCCCCTGTTTCAAGACTTTTCGGGTCTATGTCTATGTAGGCATTGACTGTGGCTGATTTGTGCGCCAAAACATGTTGACATATAACTCATCTTGGGTCTCTGTAGCTTTTCTCAACTATTTTGCACAAGAAAGACCATGGCCTACTTTCGAGAGTCGTTATAATGCTATACAAACATATTGAGCTTATCTGGAGATAGATGTATAACAACTATACTAAAAGACATACATACCGAGAGAGACCCATCTCTTATAGGTATCATGTCTCATGTAATATGCATTAGAGCCGAAGAGAGATGGTAATACTCCGTCGTCGTTGTACTAACTGTGAACATAGAGGATCGGATATATATTGTAGTTGTAGTAGTAGTGAGCATGTGTGACTGTGTATTGTACATACGCCGTTCTGGAGGACGTAGTAGTAGCACTTGTATCACGAATAGAACCCAAACTCCCAAAGCCAAGTTAACGATGCGACGTCTGCAGCAGAAGTACTCTATGCGTTCTTCGCGTTGATTTCGTATCAGCCTGAACTTCTGTCATCATAGCCCTGTGATGTGCTGGTAGTAAAAGTGTGGAGTTCTCTACTACATTGCGTATAGACAGACACCATGAAATGGCAGTCAACTCTCAGAAAACTGAACTATATCTTTGTTAGACTGATGCTTGCACAATGTACGTAAATGTGTATAACTAATAGAATTAAGTTGGAGCCTGATAAATTTTGAAGTTGGAACTTCTCACTTTTAATAAGTAAACAGATATGAAAGATTTAAGTTGTATATACAGGCATGTGCTTCAGAGAGTGAACTTTATGTGTATACTTTTGTAGTAGATTTGTCTACAAACCTTAATTTCATTTCGACAAGTGCTAACGTACGTAAACGAAATGTAGGTACTCCATATTTACTTACTTTCCCAAAGTAAAAGGTTTAATCTACGCTTTTATTCACTTTGTAGAAAACAGTGGACGTCTAAAGTTTTAATGGCCTAATTAATGCTGCTACTACTAGAACTGTTTATTCGTCCGGGTTCTTAAATGAATTTACGATTCGTAGGCGAGACGCTGTAGCTATGTACTAGTACCTAGACCTACATTAATACTTTAGTACATAAGTAATAGCAAACTACTCATTATACTACTTACTTTACAAAGTTTAACAGTAGAAGATCTACAAGAGAATGATTCTAAATGACGACGACTATACCTACTGTCAAAAGGTTTCAAGTCTTGATTCTCTTCTACATTTTAGACGGTTGTTGTATAATGCTTTTAATGAAATGTCATTTGACTGTTGTCTGTCACAGTAGTACTAACCAGGGCAAAACGTAAATTGTTGATACTGTGTCAACATTCTTAGCATGCATTGCATGTGTGTTTATAGTACTATACAGATACCGACTCTGCATACACATTATGTGTATCGGAATCAATTAAAATAAAGTTTCCTCAAAGAGGGAACTACCTACTATATTTAATTCATATTTGCATAAATATTTTTATTGAATCCATATCTAATTTTGTAGTTATCTTAATAACATTTTTCAAGTTGTTTTGCTAATCGTGTAATGATTATGGTCTTGTTTCGAAAACATTTTAAAGATTATGCAGCATACTTTGTACATTTACTGAATACAGTAGTTCGTTCACAAATGTACAAATAGGCTTTGTTTGAGGATTGCGATCTTTGGATTTGAGTATTTTGGTAGAGTCAATTTAGCATTGATTTATAATTATTACTTAAGCTGCAGGGAGAGATAATAGTTGTAATGTCTGGTGATATTTGTTATCATATCATGACAGATCATCATATACAGGGTTAAAAGTTTTGACAGGTCAGCACATATAATTGACGCGTGTATTTTGACGGCCAAAAAAGAAGCGCAGTTAAACCTCAAGCTGAAAAGGCTTTGACAAACGTGGTATAAAGCTCAGCTTAAAGTACATGACGCATTGTGACGAAGAAGAGAGCTGAGAAATATTTCACAAACCAATACTAGTAGTAATACCTTTCTGTACTTGACTATATAATACTTGGGTCTTATTTTATTTGGAATCATACATATATTATTACGTTTAAAGCTGAAGGACTTAGGTATCTTCTTTTACATCACATGTATGTCGTATTTTGCCATTTGCATGGCATTTGGTTTCGTTTCTTGTGTCTACACAATATCCAAAGTCGTGCTTGCCTTTACTTTACAAGCTTCAGCTCTCTGCGTCTTTTTCATAATATGTATACATCTACTGGTAGTAAACTATCCAAGTGAGAAAGTCTTTCGTGTAGTAGTGGTATCTCTATAGCTCTTTTGGCAACCTGACATGAAAAGATGCCTCCTGCATTGCAATGCATTCATCAGTACACATTTTCTCTGTCGCTTGTTATCGTTGTTGTAGTAAGAGTTCCTTATACCAACACACATTGCAGAGAGTACAGCGTGAATATTTTTTAGTTTAGGTTTATGACTAAAGAACTTTGTATGTATGTACAGAGAGACGTCTATAGAAGATGTGCCTGTATGTTAAAGTAAAATCGTGGATGCAAATGGAGCCAGAGAATTTAAGAAGGGGCTTTTAAGGATGTGATGTGAGAGGGACTTACGTAATCACAGAGGGAAAAATTTCACTAAATTCCATTTGACGATGATGCCAGTGTATTTGCGTTCATATTGTTTTGTTTGTTTGCATGGGAGTGATGAGAGTACTTTGAGTAGGTCGACTAATTTAGTTTAGACTTTGAGCAGACTAAATACAAAGTGTGACAATATAATTCTCCTCGAATGATTCACTCCAACCAAGATGTAGCTTCTTGTATCACATCATTTTGACGCAACAGATAAAGACTCTCTCTAGGTATATACAATACACTGCGCTACACATTTTACTAGTACATACACAAATACGTAAACAAAGAGATGTGCTTTAAATTGTCATTGTAGTAGCAAGCTTACCCATTTCGATATTTTGTATGCACTTACTTATTTACCAGCACGATAAACGTAATCTGTTTACGTTTTACCACGTAACTTTTACCTATAGGTACTTGATACTTTATTATACGTTCGCATTATACGTTACGCTACGTTTAATATATCTGTCAGAACGAACAAATGATTTTTTCGCATCTTTCGATCTTTATGTGTACGGTAGAAACATTTCATACATACGGACAAGGTGACGTGCAAAAACTGTATAGCATTTTAAACATTACATTTGTTTATGGTATTCTGCACAATACGACAGGCAACAAAGGCCACGCTTTGTTCTGTTAGGTACTAATTGTGCACTCTATTGAGCATAGTCTCCCCATATAGTAGTATTCACTTGAGCTTGCGAAATTATATGATTATTATTACAGCAGTCTCATTGTAAAATACACTACAAGTTGTCAGTTGTCTGTCTGGTCTCTGGTATCACGTTTTGTTGACTATTTACATAATATAATAATATAAGACCATAATATAGTATAGCTGCCTATAAAAATGTGCTTTGGTTCGTACACAAAAGGTAAGTAGGTATTGCTTAAAAACTGGAATAAATAATATGCTGTAGGTAGTCTAATGTGTATTCTTTGGTGTAGATGTGTTCTGCTGCAAATGTTGCGTTAAATGTTGGCAGTTGTGCATTCTGTAGCTCTTTGTATCGTACTTTGTGTATTTCATGTAGCTTATGTATGATTAGCACGAGTAGTAGTAGTAGAAGTAGTAGAATCAGCAGTTGTTGGTAGAGTCGAGTAGGATTTGCAATGCAAGTTTTGTATTGGCATGTAAAATAGCTATGTAGTTTTATATGTGCGTTGTGTCAAATAGTTTTTTATACATTTATGTTGTCTCTCTTTCTGTGTTTGCAACAAATAGCTGGATCTTTTGGTGTGTTTTTTTAAAATATAACTTGTATTTTGTAATCGTAAGCAATCTAACTCGACTAGAGGTACCTACCTTACCTACCTCTAATAATAATAATGCTAATCGCATACCCGTGTGTACCATTTACAGTATTACGTATTTACTTTCCACTAGTATAATGCTGCTCCCTCTGATCATGTTGATTTGATGCATCGAGCAATATATAAACAAGTGAGGCTGATTCGTAGTAAAATATGTTGTGCATTTTTGTAATGATTGTATTATTGTATGGTTGGTCTTGGAAGGTAAAAGGATTTCATTGGTTTGTGTGTGCATGTAAGTAGTAGGATGTGTGTGTGTGTGCACATACTTGTAAAATATGATATAGAGAGTAAAATATGAGCCAAGTCAAGGGAGTATGAGTGGGTAATAGCTTTTTGTACTTGGCATTCATTCATTGCGGATGAGATACAAGTAGAGTAGTGCCACATTATCATTTATATAGTTTATACTGGTGCAGAGCAGTTTTAATGCTTTAAATGTATTGCGAATATAGAAATCATTGATAGAGATTATTATATTCCGACGGCCCTGAATGTCTGCGTTGTTGTTTTGCTCTTCTCTTCCTTATTGGCCTTTATTTTTTATTCGCTCGCTCGTGTGTTCGTTCTTTAAGAAGAATCGAAATGAGTTCTGCTTGCTACGTAATACTTTAACTCTTTAACTGACTTGGTGTGCTTTAATGTGCACACCATTTAATACTCCTTATCCTACCCCATCACGAAAAATGTGTTTAACAAAATCTACCTTAACGTCTACGTCGACTTGTCAAGGCGAATTTCAAGGATTTCTCATGCCTTCCTTCATCCCTTGTGTGCTAATATAAGCAGAATATTCTGCAGACAGCAGAATAACATATTTATATGCAAAGATGTAAAATGTACCTATTGAATACTAACTCGTCTTTTATTCACAGTCATCCTTCTCCATATCTTCCATTGTTAGGTATAATCGTCGTCATAATGTATTCTGTACAGCATATAGAGAAATGTATATTTGTAACGTTGGGATGAACACACAGACTTAGTTAAATTACTGATCATTGGGGACTCTCTGTCTCTGTGTGTAGTAAATTGTGGATGTATTTTACACGTATCTCTGTGGAAATGCGGGCTCACGTCTTTGACTAACCCCACAGTAATAATAACGCCATGAATGTAGTAGTATTCTTAACTTATGTTGTCGTGTATCGCGTAACAAACGTAGTAACATCCGTATCATACACTCTCATGTTTGTGTACGAAGGAAACGAAACGATACGATTATTACGTCTTACGTCGATTCGCGATGTTCCTTGTTTTTTATTCACACATACACACATAGAAAAGTCACTGTGTGAGAAGTGCGGCAGAAACAGAATAAGTTGACACATGCCAAACTGTAGTTTTTTGCAGAGACCCCGAAAACCCGTAAAAATAGAACCGAAAACACCTCTCGTCTCGAGCTTTACTAGAGAGATGTTCTCTTCTCTCTCTGTTTTTCATGTGATGTACATATCTCCCGAGTTGGAGCGTTCATTGTCCCCGACGACGGCGTAAGAGGATCAGTGCGCAAGAATCCCGCATTTCTATTTAGTTTGGCATTTAGCGAATCGATTGTGAACCTAATGACAGTTCTCTTATTGCATGTAAACCAAACTCGGCTTCTGCTGACTCTGACTGCTCCAGGCTCTTGTACTGCCACACTCTCTATGAATTGAATCACATGCGTCTCTCTCTTTACGTGTACTCCAACGATTTCAGTCAGTCAAGTCACTTCAATGCAGACATTTCTCAGTCAGTCTGACGTTAACTATTTCAGAGCACCCAGCAAAGGCCAAAGACTACTTAAATAGCTTGTACTCTCCTAATCCTCCTAATAATATTCTATTACAAACTACCACCACCACCACCATTATACATTCATATCTCTACAGAGAGACAATATTCCACTCTCTCTATACAGATATTCTTGTGGCTTTGTTAGCGAACTCTCCATGTCTTGATCAGCAAATACTAATTCTACTGACAGAGCACTAGGCACAGCACGTCATTATCGTTATCACGGATCATATAGCATCATTATGACATGTAGTAGCTAGAACTACTTAAAATATCCCCTAATATCTGTAGTACTAAGGAATTATAACGCTATCATGTTTTGTCTCTGATTCATATAAACAGTTTGCCAAACCACAATGGAAAAGGTTAAATGTTGAAGGCATCATCAGTTTTGTGCATTATACGCGTTTACATCATTTGCTTCATTAGTACTCTCACTAACTTGATTCCCAAAGCGGATTATCAATGCCAGTCTCCATTACACAGCTATATAAATGAGTATAGTATACCGGCAGATAAAGAATATCATATAGCTGAAACTGTGTAAGCTTCAATTTCAAGTAGTAATATGATTTCTGCGTAATTATTTTTTATGTTTTCATACTACGCATAATATTACACAGAGCATTGGTCAGGATAGTACTAGGTAAGGTACGAAGTTCATAAGCATTACTATAAATTATATCTATGTCATAGGCATACCTGCTGCTATAGCAAATCTTATACTTATTAGCTGATTGTATTATTCCAAGTGTGTCTCAATTTACAAATAGGCTTAACTAATTCTACTACCACTACTACTACGATATGAAGCATTACTTGTACTTGTACAGTTCTAGTTCTGCATTTTCTCTCGTGTGTGTGTGTAACTTAACCTCTCACACGCTCACTTATATTCACTGTACTTATATAAAAATACAAAATTGTGTAGCATAATAAAAACAATGCTGCTTGTTGAACTGTACGCATAGAGAATGTTGAGATAAAGTCAATAATGCATAGCCGAGGTAACAAAGTCCAGCGAGAGAAAAGTTATTATGGCTATACCTGAGTGGTTCTAATATGTATTTAATTTACTGTACATATTGGAGTAGTAGTGGTAGTGGCAGCAGCAGTGGAATAGAAGCAAGACAAGAAAAACGTTGAATATGTATGAAGCAGATGTGAAATGAAACGGCTACTTTAACCTACTTTTTACCTTTCCTACCTTGTCTACTGTATTCTATGACACTTATGTTCCACACTCAGTTCTCAAGACAGTAACGCAAAAAATGTAAACAACCATCACGCTACACTATACAATAATAACTAGCTCCAATGGAATAATAAACTGAGTGAACTGCCACTGCCAGCCATCAAGTCAAGTTAAAAGACTAGAAGTGTATTAGAATAGAATTAGGATGAGTTTGGCTTTGGCTGCAGTGGGTGGGTTGGGAGATTTCTTTTTTGCTCTCTAAATGTATTCATTATGTCGTACAGCATTTGTTACGAAATCTCATGGCTATCAGACTTGGCTCACCTCGACTCAACGACTCAACTACCACTACATGGAACACTGAAATGCTTAAGGTAGGTAAATACTACACAAGTAGACGAAATATCAGTTAGGATTATACCAGACACGAACGATATGTATTTAAAGGCTTATACGATTGCCGATCCTCTCTTTCATCGCTCTTCATATTTCTCAATGTACAAATACTACTACTACAACTCTCCAGTCAAACTAAATATAAGCAACTTGCTGTAACTATATGGGTACAGCATTCAATATATCAGAGTATATATGGTATGTATAGGAATGAGGTGAGAAAATAGATAACAATTTATATAGCTTAAGATACGAAATTGTTATTAATATCTCTGTACAAATATTAGGTGTTGTGTATTATTATTCATAGAGATACAGACATCTACTGTACTATGGTAGCCCAGGTGGAATATGACAGTCGTTTTGTTGTATTATTGAAGAATCTGCAGTACACGATAAGGTGGCTGTACATAATCAAATGGTAACTCTGTTCAGCTTGAGCTTTCAAATAATATGAGAATTGGTATGAAATGCGTAGCATATTTGTGGTCTGTACAAAGTTAGAGAGACTGTCATGTCAAGTGTGTGTGTTTAATGAGAGGTGAGACAGAGCCGAGAGGTACCTTGATAAAATGATTATGTACCTACAATCTACCTGCTTATTACGCTGCATTATTGTCGCAAGCTTCTGTTGTTGTAGTAGAAGAAGTGTAATAACGTCTGCTGGCTGATGTGGCTGCGGCTGGATTATTGATAATTACGTGTGTATACATCTACCATTAGTTAGCATAATTTACTGTAGAAAGTGTGCACGCTATAAGGCATACTGAAAATGTTATATTAATTATACCAAAACCAAATCCATATTAAAGTCATCCTGTTAGCAGTTGTTAAAAGAACTCCAAGCAATTATCTCTGTATCACGTACCTACACGAACATAAGTAAAAGGCATATCTCTATCTCTAATAATCTCTTTGCGTATACCTACCTTGTACTTACTTTTTCTAAAGTACAGACAGTTTACTATTTATAATGCTTGTAGTAGTGGTATTATTGTTGTCTGGTGAATATTTTGTATACATTTTGGTAAAGAGTCTCGTCTGTGAGGGAGTTTGCCAATTGTGCGTGTGTGTTTAATTTGTCCCACAACAACAGTTGGAGTAAGTCAGAATTTAAATGCAGTAGCTATGTTGTGCTATAACAATAAGGCAATTTAGTTATGGGTTGGCCATTTATTTATTAGCTGTGGTGTAGCAGAGCAGAGTGTTGTGAATTTGTGGCCTACACAACACAAGTAGTGGTAAATGATACACACACTCTTCTTAATTGACTCAATAGCATAATATTATTATTCGCGTACAATGTACAATGAGAGTGTACCACAGAAGTATACAGGAGATGAGATTGGCTGCAAGTTTGCAAGTGTCAGTTAGTCATGCAACTTGACGAGCATTGAAATTATAATAAAGATAGCATTACACACAGGGAGAGTGTTATGTTATGATATTATGATGATGATAGCACAGATAGAGTATACGTATAGAAGATATGATAAATAATATGGCAACATTAAAGCAGGATGTAATGTAGGAAGAGATCTGAGTTGACTGTGGGCATTAAAACACCCTTGAGATGTAGTGCCATAAAATATCGTTGAAACAAGGTTCTTGATGCGAAAGGCGAAATCAGACGTAATTAAATCATGGTGACGACCTTCCTCACCAAACCAACTACAACTTGTCTTCACTACAGTTTTAGGTATCGCACTCAACACGGAGACGTGTGTATGGTACACACAGTGTGTTTGTAATTCTATACACATCCCTGTATATAGTATGTGTGTTTACTAATAGTTACTGAACCATTATTTTGATTATACCATACTACTGCTATACATTGTATTATTGTATTGTACTATGCCTTTAGCTCGTTTTAGTTTTCGTGTTGTGTTTTACATGTGTACTGTCACTGCCATGTGTCTTGTCAATAAAAGTCAACGCAGATACACTTTACCATGTGCAGTCTAAACATACAAATAATTATTATAGATAATACGCTTGTCCTATACACAACACATCATATTACGAATGTATTAGATATAGTAACAATATTTTTGTATATTTATTCTGCTGTAAATGTCAGGTTGTTTTTGTTTTTGATGCTCGTTACGATTTCATTAATTCGGTGTATCAAATTGATATTTATGAATGATGTTTTGTCTGTATAGATAAATTATCTATTAACACTACTGATACAATACTACTAATACTTATAACTAGCTTGTCTCGTTGTTATTTTTCTAAATAACTTGAGGCATTCTGTTTTTATGTTGTCGTATTACATAAGAGCTATTGTGTATCTGTATTTATCACCAGTAAATAAATTGATATCTCCTCCAATATCAATATCCTTCGTCAGTCAACGAATGTGATACTAATAAAGTGTCACGTTTCATTGAGTAAATTCAGTAAACCAGTTTAGCTATTGATTTTTCTAATCTGTATAATCTGTACATGAGTTATATTGATATGTACTTGACGAAATGTATTAAAAGAAAAGGCTGTTATAATGTAATTAGTTAGTGTTATAGTAAAAAGGGACATTAGTATAGTAGAAGAAGTAAATATATAGTGTGATGTGATGGTTAGTGTGCATTACACGAACAGTTTGTCTACTACATATTGAATGTACGATGTTTCTGTGTTCCGATTTGGTTCTTTGCGTAGGTATTACATTTGGCATTTGTATGCTATTTTTATTTGAGGAAGGAGACAGTTCATTCCCTACATCTCACTTCACTTAGCGAACCTAACATAATGTGCGGAGAGCTTAGCAAAAGATACGATAAGGATTTTAGGGGCATATACTGCTAGTACATAATACAAAAACAGTTTACTTTACTAGGTGTTTGCAAACTCAAAGCTTCTGTTGTGATTACCATACTTACTTATTTTAACACAAATACTTTTAGTACTGCTACTTTGCAACAAAATTGCAATCCTCCATATGTAAATGTATTTTGTATGTACCTGGGTGTGTATTATTATAAGCAGAGACGACATGAATACTTACAATGTGTGTGTGCTTTGTGTTATGTGTCACTCAACGTGTTATTGCTGTCATTTTACGTCAAAAAATAGTCTAGCCATGCATGCAGGATGAGTGTGTGGTTCTAATTCAATCTCTTTGTTGTACTGTATGTTGCCCTCTTATTCCAATTCGGTAGGATGTATCGGTTGTTGATAAGAAGATTTTGCTTTGGCTTTGCATAGTTTAATACAACTCTACATAGCTATTAGTACACCACACAGAGCACACCACCACAGCACCAACTTTGTTCACAGATCTTTTCTGTTGGGTGCCAGAGCCGCAACTATACCCAACTACGATTGCTACTGCTCGTTAAAATCTGCTGCTGGTTGTATTATTAGTCTAAACATAGATAAAGATAGGTACTTAGTTGCTTTGCTCAACTTACATTTATTTTTTAATGGTGTTAGGTTTGCAGTATATATATAAACATTCAGAGAGAGAGAGAGAGATACTGAGATACTTGATCCAAACATTAAATAAGTCATTTTAAGTTTATGATAGTGTAGCACATTATTGATAAGTGGTAATGTATCAATCACCTCATTGGACGATGGGGGTGGGATTTAACGATTATCTCAGTAACCTATTTATTTTTTTGACTGAAGTTATTCATCTAAATTCTCTCGCAATCTCTGTGTATTATTGCTGGTTCTGATTCTGACAGAGGTTTTATATGTGCGTAGTAGTAAAGTCATTATCTCTCCAAGTTAATAATGAATAGGCAAATTATCATAATAATAATATTATAAGTAAGAGAGGAGATAAGCTTTTCGTACCTATAAACATATACAATGTTGTGTCATGATTAATCATTAACTAATAAAGTTTTGATGCATTTTAATGCGTTCATGTCATGCTTATTATTGCTGTCTGCATCCATATTTGCACTAATAACGTAGTCGTCTGTGTATGTATATTTGTATAAGTAAATGTGGAAGGATTTGGATTACAAATACGTATCAACCTAAAAATATATTAATAGTGCTTGTTAATGGGGCGAAGATTAAACTTTAACCCCACAGAGGAATAATGAACACATAGAACTAGGCTTGCAATGTAAATGTTACTTATATAAAATAAATTGACAGTCAGAGAGATAATAATAATATGATACGAATACGATGATGCTTTGCTGAATACAGTGTTTAATAATAATTTTGACTTTTGAATATTTCAGTTCGAAAGCGGTATACATCGTCGAGTACGGATGGAGATGATTTGTCATATGGGTCAGACGGTGACATACCGAATGAGAAAGAGATTGTTGATGACAAAAATATCCTATTGAAAGAACCAATGGAAAGGAAGAAGAGAGGGACCTTACCCAAAGAATCTGTCACTTTACTCACGCAATGGCTTTATGACCACCGTTACAATGCATACCCCAGTGAGAGTGAGAAAATCGAGCTGTCAAAACAAGCAAAACTTTCCTTACTTCAGGTGAGATTTTTCAGCTTTATATGTAAATTGTGCCAACACTTCACTTAATGTAAATTAACTGTGCTAGTATACACTCTCGCTCTTCTACACTCGTTATGTTACTAGTTGGGGGTGGAAAGAGAATGCGTGTGTATTTTTTATTTACTAGGTGCACAACATTAATTTATCATACCTTAGTTAGGTATGTGACATAATTATTAAGATTCAGCTTATATACTGTATACTTACTTGGCTAAAAAGTCTCATGGTCTCATTCTCGTTATATAACGTGCAGTGGTGGTAATACATGTGTGTACTTTTGATATTCTAATATAAATATTAATCAGCCGCAACTAGTAAGACACCTTGCTTCGATATATACCTACCTACCTAAGCTAGTTTAGTTGTAAAGTGTCAGACACACCTAGGATTTAGTATATAGGTTTACCTAGGCATAAAATTCATGAACGATGTAAATTTAGCTTTGCACCTGCACGACACAGGGCTAGTGTGGAATATAGACAAGGCAGCTGTCAACTGCAAATAGGCTGGTGCATGTTGAATAATAATTTTTCTTGTCAATAATTTACGATGCCATAATTTGCTATTGGTTTGTTTAGGTATGCAACTGGTTTATCAACGCTCGTCGACGTATTTTACCAGAGATGATTCGGAGTGAGGGTCAAGATCCTCAACATTTCACGATATCCCGTCGTACCACAAATCGCCGACGACATCACCTCAGAATACAACAGTCAGCATCCTCCTCAGGTTCTTCCAAGGCAACTGAATTTTCTTCCTCTAGTGACAGTAGCAGCAGCAGCGAAGATCATTTTCAATATCGTCACAAGAAGCGTCGTATTTTGCAAGCGTATGAAGCCAGTAATAAACCCATGACGATGGAAAGTAGTGATGCTAGTTCTAGTAGTGGCAGCGTTAATGCAACAGGTGCAACGAAAATATCTGGTCCACCTCCCTTAGCTTCGTACACAGTTGGGAAAAAAGTGGCGATGGCAGCATCTACTTTAATGGGGATCACAGGAGTGGATGTGAAAAGTGAAAATGGGGGTAATGAGACAACTACCACTGTGAACATGGCTGTGAATATTCTAAGACCAGAGAATTCCCGTGTGATGACCAATAATAATAATAATACTAACGTACGAAATAATAATAATACGATTATAACTACAAATAAACAAGCCAGTGTGCCTTTGCCTCAGACAACTAAGCATCATACGAGTGTCATCACACGGACGTTCCAGCACAAACCGTCTCAGCACCAATTTCCCAACTATCCGTTTTGCCTTTTGGTTGAAGCCGCAGTTCACATAAGAGAAATGGAAATGCGTATGCAACAAACTACTACCACGGCTCAACAGTAGGAGTAGTACAAGTGTAAAAATCTAATGTCTCATCAATCTGTCGTCGTTATATCGTATTATATATTCTGAGCAGAAATCACCATGATGAGGGAGACATTAATTGCATACTTATGTGGTTCATTCTCATTTTCAGTGTAGTCCCATATAATAGTCAAGTCAGTCGAAATGACAATGTAGAACACGATAATATTATTATGTATAAATATAATGATAATCTATAGAGAATATTATTACGTTAGCGAAAACTTATACTATTTACAATCATCTGCGAAGAAAGACTAGCTTTCGAGACTTACAAACAGAATAATATAATACGTTTATGTAGTGTCACAGTGTCAGTGCCAAATCTTACGATACGGGCCATGGTTAAATTATTTAGTTGTCATTTTGTACATAATTTTACAATAATTACTACTGCTGCATACACGTTATGTATTACTACTATTCATATATAGAGATTTAAAACGAAGTGACTCATTATTAAGCGCTAGGAGCTAAGTAAAGTTTAAGAAGAAACGAATACCAAATTCCATTATTGGATTCTGATTCAAATAATATTTACTACTAGGAATGTATTGCACTATATGACGGTACTATTTTTAGTAGAGTGAGGGTAGGTCACCTTTTACAATACTGGAAATTCAAATCAAACACATACCATCTTACAAAATTACTCTGTGCACCTACAATTAGCAGCTGAACAACTTCCATCACCACATCAATACTACACACTACACATACTTCGAATATATTCAAGTACAACATGAACTTGATTCATTTAAGTTCGACCGATCCAGGAAAAGCAAGTTAACCCTTCTTATATACTACATAGACGTAGTTCTACTATAGTGCTACGGTTATAATATATAATATATACTATTACATAACAAATTATCACATGAAATCACATTATATACTTACAACAATGAAAATACATACAGCCTAAGATGTATACCGCTACTTCTACATACTATGTACTTTTGTCATCTGTCTTTCCAGCAAAACGTCATACGATGTCAACAAACCATCCAATTGAATCTTGAGTCTAACTTTTATAGTAGTAAGGTGACTTAAGCTAGCATAAGTATAGCACATTGTGTAACTATTTCAAGTACAGATATAATTATAGTCAAGTAACACAATTGTGCTTAATTATTTGCAATTAAGTTGTTACTATTATTGTGCATAGTAGAATATTATAAATAGTACACATAGAGTTTTGGGAGCTTCCGAGATTCCACTCCCTAAAACAGAATATTATTGATATTGTAGTTTTGCTATAGTTGGTAACTAACATATTCTTAAAGTTTAGTAGGTAGTAGTAGTACATAGTGTGTAGTAATTGTTTGTTGCAACACAAATCTTCCTCACTACAATAATAGACTAGAATATTATAATTTTGTTATAAATACTATACACATACAGCTTCTGGAGGTCTTCGTCTTCCGCCGCTACCGTCACTGAGATCTTACCCTCGCAGCACAGGCAGATTTTTATTTTTTGGAGACAATTCAGTTAGCTAAACAATAATTTTGTCTATATAATATACAGTAATTAATATATATATTATTTAGGTTTTCGTATATAGATTTTCCTTCAGATATGATGACATATCTTTCATTTTCAGACAGTAATACAGGTAATTACTCTACACAATTAGGTTTAGTAGTGTGGATATATACAATTCTATATAGGACAGACAGACGGAGTATGTAATTATTAAATGTAAGGTAGACATTCATTCGTGTAAAATGTTTAAAGTGAAATGACAAGCACATAATGAATAAATTCAAACATAATCATTAGACGAATAGTTGTAGTGACTAATTAGTAAGTTTAGAATTTATATAGATAAATATTATACCTATACCTATATGATATAAATATAAATATAGGAAACCCATTAGTAGAGATAATCGTATAGTAGAAATGATAATGATGATACATTTGCTACTACAACACACTACTCGTCAGTTCAAGTGCATTTACAATGAAATCAACACACGTACTTACATGCTTATAATATTAGTAGGAAGTAATTACTAACTACTACACACACTAGTTTTTGAGGCGACACTCATAGTAAAATGCAGGATTTCTGAAAAATGGCCTTAGTCTGTGTACATGATTATAGAGGAATGTATGGGCGAATTATTAGAGATGTGATGAGATGAATCAATGTATAGAAAAGTTATGACAAAGATTATGTAATTTTGCTAGCCGCTTGTACTTGACTTATTGATAAAGAACGAGATTAAAAATATTAACTTTACTGTTATTGACGATTTGAGAACAGAATATTATTGTTATCGTGTACACACATTATAATAGCAAAAATACTGAAAATTATCTACTAACCCTGTCGAAAATGAATTTATAAAGTATTTACAGAGATACAACACCCTACCATATAGTATAAAGCAAGATCGTACTAAATGATAGTAATCTACGTAATTTTGTTAAAGTATATTATTAGTAGCAGTGGTATACTATATTACAATAATAGTACGAAAACGTAGAATATTTTCAATAAATCCGTCTACACTATTATAGTAATAATAACTAGTAGGATGAGATGCAAGTTACAAATGATATGAGGGTGGTGGTACTGGTACTGCGGTGTATTGTATGGAAAAGTGAAGAAGTGTTTGGCTGTAATTATAAGAGATTATTATTATATTATTGAAAAGGAAGTCATTTGTATTACACTGTATTGATTTGTGGTGAAGTATGGGTGGTTGAAGAAGTCAGGTGCAAAAGCTACTACTACAACTACTAGAAATAATACACAACAACCAAAACCAACCAATGCATATGTGTTCGTAATAAATCCGTAATCAAAAAAAGTAATTAGTAATACATAACAAATTGTTAGAGTACCTCTATACAGTCTCCACAAACGTAGAAACTAAAGTTGTCTGTAGCTAAATACAACTTGAACATTTAAACGAGTTAAGTTTTTAATGTTTGTCTTGGTTTACATTACATGCGATCTTGCAGCTATATCATTCATTCATTTCTAATTTTTGTTGTTTCTAGAGAATCTACAAATCAATATTTTAGTAATTCATACACTGTTATAGTAATATCTGTAATGTATAAGAATATTATACAAGAGAGTCAGTTTTTTATATAATTCATATACAAGCTGTTTGCCCACAGTTGCTCAATCTCAATGATCAGCCAGTTGCTTTCACGACAAACGTGTAATTGCCTCTGGAACCAATGAATCTGATTAATACTAATAATTATAATGAATTATTATTATGTGCTAACTTATGCTGGCAGTCCACTTTTAGATAGAAGCAATGTCTTACCTACCTTCACTATTACTGTACTGTATAATAATAACTACAAAATAATCACACACACACACACAATATAGATTTATATTATACACATGTAATACCCTTATTACCTTACCATGTTTCTTTGTATACCTAAATATTATCATATTTTACCTACCTTTAATTATTACGTGTACTAGTGTATCTCTAGACTTATCATAATCATCAGTAGCTTTGGTATTGTTGTAAAAACTGTGCTGATTGATACTTATACTCATCAAATACCTATTTCAGACGATGTATTTAACTATACATGAAAATATTACACCTTAAGTGCATTTGTCGTTTACCTTTATTATTATTATTACTTTACCTATATAGTGTAAAATGTACTAATACTAATTCTAATTAAATATTGTTGAATATTCGGTTGTTACGTTGAGTGCATTTATATAGTGCTATATATAAATATTATGATTATTATATAGACAGTAAATATATATTATGTAATATAGGAATATCATATACCTATTATCGTAGTAGTTAAAATGCAGTTATATAAACAGAGCAGTTATTATTAGCCAAACGTATATATATACATAAATCAATCATGAGTAAATACAATATAAACAAAGCAATCACATAAAAATATTATACAAACGTTATAAATAAAGATGCATCACCCAGTGACGAAAGTTATTATTGTACTTCTATGATCTAGTAAAAGCGAAAGAATTGTTGAGAATTCTGAGTCGAATGTAATGTAATAAAAACAAAGTTTAAAAACTAATTTTTCCATTTGTACTTGTACAACATTGTGTCAGTAGTTCATTTCGCAACTTTACCTTTTTTACAAACAAGTTCATTTCTTTAACCACCTGCAGACTTGCAGAACTCCGTAACAATCCTACATAGTCTAGCACATACTTCTACATTTTTATCAGGCACATTTCCGATGCGTTTTTATGCATCCCTATTATTATAATCCTTTTAGTTTAATGTTTCCTCTGCAGCTATCTGAAAATAAGGCTGAGGATCATACTGAAATAATTTAAAGTCATATTCATATATCTCGTACAACTTTTTCAAACGAGTTTTACTAATTTGCGAGTAGTATTTCGTTGCTGTTTCATTGACAGAGTGTTGAGCAGGTGTTTTATTTTGCCATCTTTTCCACACATCAAGCAATTCCTCGTATTTTGCACTTCCCTTGTCATATCTGAGTAACTCGGTGAGAATCTTGTCTCGATCGTGTGCCATAGTCTCAACTTTCAGTATAAAGTCGAAATGATTCCAACAAGGGCTACAATCTATGTACATGGGTCTCCAGTGCTCATCCATCTTCATCGGTGGCATAGTCAGCAGGTACTGAATAAACTCATCGAACGTTGGAACAGGAAATTGCGCTCTTTTGTGTCCATGTGTAGAACGGTCAGTAGACGGGAAACGTTCAAGATAAACATGAGCAAGTCCATTTGCCATTCTCAATCCTGTACAAGATACAGAAAAATAAACTCATTGAAAGTAGTAGACTTTACCATGTGCCATAATAACAAACCATCACTAATGCTCAGAGATAGCTGCAAAGATGTAATTTATGTTTAGATAAACATCTACTACGAAGAACTATTCTCTACTCTCAGACTGCTCCCTCTTATACATTTCTATTCATACTCTTCTTCTTCTGCCCCTTGTTGACTTGACAAAGTAGGTGAATCGGTAAAGGTAATATTATTATTATTCGCTTTCAGTGTTACATTCTGTGTCGTTGTGTGTGTTAGTAGAAGAAGAAGTTAAGTTATGCAGCCAAAGTCAGACTAACCCTTCTTGGCTTGTCGGAAAACTTTATGTTTGTTTATTTGGTATTTTATACTCTCAGGGTCATCTACTACATTTATTCTTATCAACCAGTTGTATATACACGTTCTTTAACCATACATACCTACTTATGAGTACGTAATAATGTACTACTACCTAGATACTACATTTATTTGTGAATTCATAGCTGACACATTTAAGACAGTATAATAAGCTACAAGCTATTATAAAATGTATGAATCGCAATTTGCAATGATTGCCGTGTTGTAAATAAAGAGTAGTACATTACATGCATACCTTTATACCCTCTATACCTACTTGCTTGTTTTACATGGCTCTATACACGTTATTTTATGGTGAGGTAAGCAAAAAGATGCTGACGTATATTTGACAAACTTTTTGATAAGGAGTCCTGATGAATTACATCTGATACTGTACGATGAAGTGTATCCATGTTATACTTTTTAAGGACGGTCTTTTCAGTCTCGTTCAACTTTTTCAACAGATAAGGCGATCTTCTGAATTTATTGATGATATGCTTTCTGTACTTCTTGACATAATACTCTCTTCCTTGAGTTCTCTCAATTTTATCACGATAAGCAGACAGAATGCGTTCAAAAGGATGTCGAACAACCACCATGGAATATGTTTTCGACAGACGAGGTGTAGTCTTTGGAACGTTGAGACGGAAATCTTTGACAAGTGTTAGAAAACTTAATTTGCCTTGTTGGAGTCGCTTTTCTGTCACAGGAGTTAATGCTCCGCTTAGTTTCGTAAATATGGCCATCCAAGGTGACGATGCTGCTTTAAAAATGGGACACCATTTCAGTATCAACTCACTACGATTTTGAACCCTGGAAAAAACAACAACACAATAACAAATTGTAACAAAAATGCGGTAACAAAAAATTTATAGAATTTGTGTACAAGACCAAGGTACATCTTCCTCACAACATTGTGTGAGGCGTATTTGGTCAAAGTCTGATTCAAAGAGGCAATAATATCGTTAATGGACAAGGTGTAAAAAGTATGAACATCAGATACGCATGAAAGATAAGCGCTTTAGCTCAAGGCTTGCAAAAACATGAAGTAATAAACAGAATTTTTATTGCGGAGGTGGAGGAGGCAAGTTGAAACTACTAAACTCTTTCTACTAATAAGCTAATACCTATCATCATTACGCAGTGCCATTAGTAGAGCATTTATTAGAAGAAACGTACCCCAATGGTGTGTGAAATTTATCCATAGTAGTTTCTCTCTCATCATTGTCTTCACTGGGGCTTGTCATTTTCAACTCATCATGGAATTCCCTTCGGTAGTAAATCCATTTATTTCTAGCCTGAGAATGCATCGATATCAACAGACGCTTTTTTTGCATTTGCTTTACATTCAGAACACCGAAAGCTTGACTTTTTGTGTATGAACCAGATTTTGTTTTCCTTGTATTTGCCACTTCATACGCATTTGAAGCATCTGTGTTATGGATAGGTCTCCGCTGGTAAATATCCATGGGCTGACTAGAAACATTTTTGCAGAACCCACGAGCATCGGCAATTCTTCTTAGAAAAGGTTCACACACCTGAATAGATATACAAACAAAGCAAAAAAAGAAATGTAAAAATTACACACATCATGCAAGAATTTTAATTTAGTCCGTAGCTATGCGTAATTGAATTATGTATTACACATCCCTCTACTAAAAGGCTGTAACTACCTGCCTATAAAGTAAACCATTATCACAATGTGAAGTAACAGCAGGTATAAATCTATTAAGACAAACAGAGCAAAGACACAAGGTAATTCATGAGTTAATTGCTTACTGTAACATAATGTCCTGTTTGCAACTTGATTTTTTCATTGACAAAGTTAATCTAATCTGCATACTATTTGTATATGCGTACAGTAAACTATATCATTATAGTCAAGAGCTGCAAAATTGCTTTATTATTGTATAACAATGCTCAAACCTTTTAATTACTTCCTGAGACTTGTGTGTTGTATTTGTATATACCTACCTATCCTCTAGTGTCTACATAAACGCTTGTACTTCACAAAAAACGAATTATTTATTTACCTAACCTATCCTACAGGTTTCTTGCATATACTCTTCAGAATTGCAATAATGCGTGTGTGTACATAAAAAGATGCTTTGTCCTTTTTAACAACTTAACGTAGACAACCAGATACAAAACCCTTTTACGAATCGTTGTTATTATAATTATGATAAATACCCAAGCACTTGTCCGCATAGTCTTACTTTGTTTGTATTTGGAGCAGGGGTCGATCTCACACGTAAATGAAATTCCTTTTCACTCATCTCACTCTTACTATTTCCATTTTCTTCTGTGACTGCAAAGTACTCAATTGCACTCTCTTCTGTCGTTGTAGAATCAAAAGTACTCATTAACCTCTTCGAAGTTAATTTGAATGTTGTAACAATGTCGAGATGCCCAACGCTACAATTAACACAACAAACTCAATTATAGAGTGACATTCTGACATTTTATATTTGTAACATGCAAAATGCAATAAAATTCTCTGAAAATGTGCACATTAATGTCATTCAGAACGAAGCAAAGAGTTATATTATCTTCTACACAAGCAATGGGGGCATACTTATTAGAGAAAATGCTTTACTACAGTTTTGGATGCGTAAAGTGCTAAATGCAATTAACACAGATGATGTTGGCAGATGTTTATGACATTGAAATAGGTAATTGCTTGTGTAAAACCAATATTGTGACTAATAAATGGACTGAAAGCTGTAGGAAGCAATTAGGCAGATTATAGGAAGTACTTAAAAAGTAAGTTAGTTTCATTGACAAAACTTTTCATTGTGATTTATCGTTCTGCTTACACTTTTCATGCTGTGCGTATGATAAAGCTGTACATGAAATGAATGTGATCTACACTGTACCTTGAATTTGATTTCCATAAGATGAAAGCTGAAACGACACAAGTTGAAACTGAGAATGAGACGATTGCTACGTATAAGGTAAGTCTCGTTGGTAAAGCAGCCCAAACTTGTTTCCTCTTGCAGGAGTTATGTCGCATTCTCGTAAACAGAATGTAAAAAATTCCTAGGCACGTGTAAGTGCAAATACTCAACCGATTAGGGAAATCAAAGGTAACAAACAAACAAGTTATTTTATATACGATATTGATATATCTACATCTATTACAAACACTTTGTTACTTAATCGACAACTTAACCGTAGCTTATCTTTGTAAATCTACTAATATATGCAATTAAACAAACCCTTACTGTAGGTATTGTAAATTAATTATCATAGCCTTACATACCCTGACCTTACAAAAGAAAATATTTCTAAATATTTGAATTTAACTTTTACTTTTAATACAGGTTTTCTACACATAAATAAACACATACCATGCACGCAGAATCAAATAGACAAAAATATTTTTAACACTTTGTATGCTAACAACTTTTTATGGGAGTGTTTGTATGACTTCTGTAAGTAGGATATTCATAAAAAATTTCGTTGTTTTCGTAAGCTGCTTAAAATTGGGTCTGTTTTACTTAATTGCCAAAAAACTGTCCTGTTTTTGTTTGCTATGCACTGAAAAAGAAAACCTCTTGTGTATTTATGCACCCTGACTGCCTGAATCAACCCATTATATATTCCTTCCTAAGACAGGTATGTTACGTTGCTACTACAATAATTTTATTCTATACAACCTTCACCAGGTTAGAGCGAACCGAAACTACAACTTTTTTAATGCAGACGAATTTAAGGCAATTTATTGATTGAACTCTCGCAACCTGTGCGATGTTGAGTTTACGAACGGTTTAGTTTACTGCGCTTGAAAACTAAATTAGAAGCTTGAACAGTATCAGGTACTGTGCTACCTGTGTATATGAGGTCGATATGATTCGTCATAATTTTGCATTAAGCTTGCTTGGTTTCAACTCATTGGTTAAAAGGATTTCATTACATGGGTGCTCATAGACTACGCGTATATTGGTTTCGGTATTGGCATAATTCATAATTCATGAACCGAAATTGCACTTCGACTACACAATACAGCTATTCGCTAATTGCCCTTCTGGACTCTATGAGTGAAATGTTATATAACATATGCAGTTTGTACTTATAATAATATAATATGGCTAACACTTACCGTTCTTATTCTTACTTTTACCGTACATACGCATTTACAAATTGCCCAGCAAGTAGAATGTTCATAGGAAACAATGGGCAGAATTGAGTTTATTCTTAACTTACAATTGTTTAATGACGGACTTTGTTTGGTCAGAACTTACTAACACAGCACACCTCTCTGTTTTTGAAGTATTCTCCGCTAGCAAGGCACTAAAAGATTAAACTACTTCGTCAATACATGTCAATCGTGTAAAATGGGCTAGCTAGAGACGCTATTTATACGTGGATTGAGCTTGTAAATATGTTTATTGTAAATCAATTATTATTTTTTATTTAATACTGTCTCAATTGAGATTATGAAACGATAGTCAATATTCCCGTAGCTCTTCAGTACAACGACTACTTTGTTTAAGTACCTCAAGTTGCAGTTATACAAACCATATTACATTAACTAATAAGAATTTGGCCCATCCGTTCGGAAACCCATCACAGAATGCACTTTATATGCATCTTATTTTAACCTATATTTTAATGGCATCTTTACTGCAGGCAATGTGCCTATTCAGCAGAAAGAACAATGGCAAAAATTTACGTACTACCTTAACTTGTACTTACATAAATTCTCGATGTTGCATTTTGCTATTTATAATTATTAGAAATATTTATTGGTCTATTTAAAAATGCATAGGTATATATTATCTATTTCAATAAGGTTACATAAACTATCGGTAAACAATATGATATGATGGAGTCTATGGAGGTATGTGAAGTAGTTGCATGTATGTAAATACGAAATAACTGAGCTGTTCTTAATCTAAACAGAGATTATCAGCAATTGGACTAAAATAAGTGTATTGTCCATATACATAGTTAAAATAGTTATATATAACATACAAAGATCTCAATGTTATTGGTTTAATGCAAGTTCTACTTTATAACCTACATTTATCTCGTGTTTTTAGAAAATGTCGGAAAAAATATGCCATGCATGAGACAATCAATGAAAACAATTGGAACTTTCAATTTAATTTGTAACCGTAATTTTCAATATTTATTATCGTTCTAAAAACAAATATAAAGCTGTATCAGAAAATACACTTTGTGTTCCCCTTCAAACTAGCTCTTCAACTCACCGGATTAATTAAACAGTGTTTTATGATCATGTGAATATTTAAAGCAATAAAATTTAAAGCATTGATATTTTGGCAAAACTGGAAGTAAAATACGTTTTTAAGCAAGATGTAAATCCTTTGCAACAGTGTACGCGGAAACATACATCATGGAAGCACGATTCTTTTGGAAATTTTCAATAGCTTGTTGACGAGCTTCTAACCAACCATACATGTCACGATAAAGTGGCCGAACGAATTTCATTCTGCCTTGCTCAGTTACAAATTTCAAAGCCAAAGGAAGTTGATCAACCCATTTCCCTTTGATGCACAATCTCAACCACCTGTGACAATAAAGTAGTATGAGAATTTTTTGGAATACCATTTACTACATACATTATAAACATTTACTTAAAAAGTATGCAGAATACATTGTATTTTGGAAAAAATAAAATATATTTACCTAAATCGGATTTCAGAGTTCCGTACAGAATTAAAATTGTATGCTTGCTGCATTGCTTTTAGCTTGGCCAATGAAAGAGGAGTCTCATGAGCTACCAACTCTGCAAGGAATTCAATTCTTTGGGAACTACTCATAGTTTCCAAATCATTGACATTAAATGGACATGCTGATACTCCATCCCAGTTCAGCCACCGATTTTTTAAGTCAACGCAGACTTGAGACAATGTTGTGTCGTATCTAGAAAACACAAAATTATGGGATGGTAAAATCACACGTATATTATTTACATTTTTATAATTATTATTAAGTAAATAGGTACATATATATTTTCATACGTCGATACAACTAGTGGCATTCCAGGTGTATTAAACCATTTGTCCCACTCTACATCTTGAATCAGATTTAGTTTGCCATCCTTAGTGAAATAATCAATGAATTGAGATTTGAATTCATTTGTATCAATGGATTTGTAGCGATTGTTAGCAATGTGCGTTTTAAAATATGGCTCAAACACGCCTAAAAGCAAAATAAGTGCACTATTAGGTACTATTTTTGGTTCGGTAGTCAGTTCCTCAAAAGAAGTTACTTGGTAAATGTTAAATCTACAAAAATAAGAACTTACTTGGTCCGCCAACCTTTTGCTCCAAATAATATAAGAATGCATACCCTTTTTCATAAGGCACAGAACTGAAGGCGTCATCAGGGTCTACTCCATCTAAATTCACTACCTATACCATTACACGTTAGCATTAGTTACGTTATTATTAATTACACTTGATAAAACTGAATTTAACACAAAAAAATAAACTTGCCAGATTTGTAAGGGGATTATCAGGTTTCATGGTATCAATACAATCTTTTAGATCTTTCAATCCTTGAATTGAAGCAAATTGTCTGCAAACACAAAATAAACAATTGGATTGCATATAAATATCTTGCGTTGCAGGTATGGCACCCAGATTGGATTGCATAATATAATAAAACCATATTCTCATATTCTGCTAGTCTCAGTTCTCAATATTGAAACTCACCTAGCAGCTTCTCCAGCCAAACGACCAACAATTTTCCGTTCAGCAAAAACGGTGAATCCCTCGTTGAGCCAAAAGTGTTCAAAGGTCTTGTTTGTAACTAAATTTCCAGTCCAGCTATGAGCAATTTCATGAGCAATCACGTTAGCCAATGATTTATCTCCAGCTAACAAGGTCGGTGTAGCGAACGTCAAACATGGGTTTTCCATACCCCCGAAAGGGAAACTCGGTGGCAATACCAATATGTCATAGACTCCCCATACGTACCTTGACAATTGCAAATACAAGTGTAGAATATATATTATATTATATTAAATACTGCATATTACATATATCCAAACGTATTGAAAACTCTTACTCTCCACAAACACTTTCAGCAGCCTGAAGCATTTTTTCAGTATCTTCAAAATCAATAGCTGCATCATTTAGAAACTGTTTCTCTGCCCAAACTTCAGTTCTCGGTCCCAAACGCCTGCTTTCGATTTGACCAGCTACGATAGCAATGAGATAAGATGGAATAGGAACCTTTTGTACAAACTTATGTTGGCGCTGGTTCGTGTTGACTACTTCCGGTTCGCCTGATCGGACAGCACTCATCAACACTTGCAACTCTTTTTGAGCTGTTACCTAATAAATTATAAGACGATCCAACGTAATACAGAGTTGTACATTCCATGATATTTTGTGAATATTTTTACAATGATGCAGGTTTAGTAAACTTACTTCGGCAGAGTAAGAAGCCTTGGTTGATGGAGTATCTTGACAAGGAAGTAAGCTTCTTGCATGAATGGCCTAAAATTCAATTATTCAATATTAATATATATTAGGATAAAAGAAAACTATAACTCAACACAAAATAACAACAAATATATAAAATGTGTGTACGATGTAATTGTATACTAAACAAACGACATACCTCACATTGACTGAACAAGTATGGAAACTTTCTCCCTGCAGTTTGTTCTTTGTCCAACCACTGAAGAGCAGAGCACTTATTCGGAGCTGTCTCGTACTTTACTTGAATTTCCAGTTTTCTGAAGGGAACGAAAAATAACAATTTTCAATTGATGTTGAAAACCAAATGTCAAAAATATGAAAGCAAATTGTGTTAATGTTATTACCCTTCTGTGTTTCTTTGTAAAGGCAGTTGTATCTTTAATGGCTGGCCAAACGTTGAAACTACATCCCCCACAGAATACTCCAACTTTTTTCCATTATAATTGAAAACGCCGAGAACAGTAATGTCTTTGGTGTCAAAAATCTGAATGCACATAGTCAAATATTAAGTGAGATGATACAACATTTAAATTATTATGTACACACAAGAAAACAATGGTCAAAACTTAATCATCACTCACTATATGTGTACTTTTCTCATCCACCACATCCAGAGTATAATTAGCAGACCCACTGATTACTTTCCTTTCGAAATCAACATTCCATTTCAGGTTGATGTTTTCAGCTCGAACATTTTCTATCAAAGAATAATAAAATAATAACTAACGTGTCTACAATATTCACATATTTTAGAAATCATTATGTTACAAAATCTGACCAACCTGGATTTGAAAATGAACTAGGATCATTTGAGCTTAAACGTCCAATTTTTGTGTTTTCCATGTTAAAGCTAATTGTCTCCGGAGAAGTGGAATGCTGCAGTGAATAAGAACGAAAAATTAGTGAATTATCTCTAAATATTCTCTCTGAAATCACCGATTTAAAGCGTCCACTTGAGAAACAGGCAGAAAAAAGAGCACGATGACAGCTGTGCACTTTACTGATAATGTCAGTGCTGCTTCGTGTAAGAGCAAGTAGTTTTGTAGAAAACAATCGAATCATTAAAAGTGTTTTATGAATGCTATGATATGATTGAATAAGTAATGAGAGTAATGACTACCTAAAACAACGCAAACAAGTTAACAGCGATAGTAATGACTATAGAAAGAACCGGTCAGTCACTTCTGTAAAAGTTATGTATGTGGTTGTGTATGACAGATTCATATGATAACTTTACCGCCTGCACTCTGTGTATGTTCTTTACATGAAGAATGTCGACCGGGCTCCGAATATCATTTGCGATGAGACAAATACTCACCTTTTTTGTGTCACCTTCTATCAATGCAAACAAAAGCTGAATTTTTCAATCATGCCGTATTGTCATGCTATCTTTATTATATTGTCAACATAAAGTACAATATATTATCAAAAACCAATTCAATTTGCAACGTATGAATGAAAATACACACATATTCGACTTTAAATTAATATAATGATTTTCCAGTTTATTTAATGTCCTACAATAAGCTGTCGTGAAAGTGAACAAAAGTTGTCGTTGTCGATATGATCTTATCTATCATGTAATAATGGCATGCTCTGATTATATCATAATCATACATGCTCATTGTTTCGATTTAATTTAATTCGACCTTTGTTATTATATCATAATCTGACTTTGAAAAGTAATTTTCTGGAATGGGAATTGATAATTTTGTAGCACATTACTTTATTGCAACAATTTGTGATGACAATTTTATTCACGAATAACGATTTTTATATAGAATTAGCTAAATCATAAAATGTTTGTAAATTTAAAATAACATGAATTGTGAATCAATTTACATGGAAAAATTAGTCGATCGCAAGAACGAAATTAGTACTCTAAATATCTTACATACTAAAATTCATATAACAAGGAAATCCAATCACAATTAATTATTCATCTTTGAACTCCATTTACTCCATTGTCAAATTATTTGTACTGAGAGAAATAATACTTTACAAGAAATGTTCTATAAAATAAAATGATCACACATAATTTGTGTCTAAAAATGTTCAAATTGAAATAATTAATTAGATAGTCATTATTTATTTAAAGGTATAGACTATAGATGTATCAAG